>OZ023327.1:71700370-71702870 GCA_964007535.1 Brachyptera risi | reverse complement strand
GTGAAATAGGGGCGATTGTCTATTGAAACCTTCTCTCATCAATGCAAATATATATATATATATATATATATATATATATATATATATATATATATTCAAATATATATATATATATATATATATATATATATATATATATATATATATATATATACATATATATATATATATATATATATATATATATATATATATAGATATATATATATATATATATATATATATATATATATATATATATATATATATATATATATATATATACCCTCTTTATATCTTTGTCCTACCATCCAGCATTCACTTCACCCCCCAACCCCATCACCCACCCCAACCCATCTTATCGAGAGATCTGCACACCATCACGTGGCCAGTGTGCCATGGATCACTCCTCCAGTGTTTGTTGTGCGCAGATCGCGTCGGAAGCTGGTAGATCCAACCAACCAATCACGTCAAGGGTTGGGATCAAGTAATAACAATGCAATAACACATGGGTGACGAAGGAGTAGTGGAAGGTGAATGACAACGAGACATGTGGACAAATGTGTGAAGATCAGGATATAGTTGTGACGGGAGAGAAGCAGGTAAGGTGGAATAGATTATTTATACTTAAAAGGTCTCTAAAGGATGATTGATGTAACTAGAAAGAGGTGAAAACATTACTATTGAATAATGAATTAATGAAAGGAATGAAAATATTTAATGTGCTTTTTGTTCAAATTGGAGAGGCAAAAAATGAATGAAATTTGTCAGGGTAGAATGCATTTCAAATAATTAAAACACGGATATTAATAGCGCGAGAGTCTTAGGAAAAGTGAGTTACCGGCCGGCATTGGGATTTAGAAGACTAATAATATATCTAAGTTCAGTTATCTATGCTGATGTTAAGTGAGTTAATCTCAAGTTTAATCGTGGAACTTGGATCTATTGGATTGCTATACCGTGCCACAATCCAAGTAATAACAGTATATACTTGAGAAATTAAACTATACTAGTTGTCAAAATCAGTATTTTTATCACAGTAAAGAATCCATGCATGTATTCCAGAAATTTCGTGTGATTCCTGAAACCCGTAGAATCGTGTAGAATTTTTTTTTAGAAATGTCTGAGGGGCATGACTCCCCCCTTTTTGCATTCACCTTCAATATGCACACTCAGTTTTGGGAGCGCACAATTGAGTGCTTTCCCGGGACGCTAAAATGGTACGAAAAGATCCTGCAGCTACAAATATTGGTTCTGGAACATTTTTTAAATTTTATAATTGAAATGATTTCGGCATCTAAACCTCATCTGAAAAACGCTGAACCGTAATTTAAAAATGGGTGTTATTTCCAAAAAAAATCCATGCGGGGCCAGAAGGGGGCCATTCCCCCCCGTGGGTCGCCGGCTTCGCGAAAACAGGCCGTTGCAAACTGTTCTCATATGACAATTTTTTTCCAAACTGAAATGCATGTGACCTGGATTCGCCCCTGCTCCTTTTACTATTACTACTACTACTACTACTACTACTACTACTACTACTACTTCTACTACCACCACTACTCTTACTTCTACTACTACTACAATTTCACTACTATTTGTGTACAAAAATATCAAAATCCATATTCCCGATAGAGATACAAGTTTCAACTATTCTCACTATGAAACAATAAGAAAAAATCAGAATCATTCAGTTCAATTAGCTTAAAATAAGTTCGAATTTCCCCAAAATAGTTTTCATGATGAATTAATATCCTTAAAGACCCCACATAGCTAGATTATTTGAGGTAACGATTAAATGGATAATAGATGCATGATGTTTACAAAAATGAGTACCATGCGGGACTCAAACCCGCACTCGACTTGATCTCAGTTCCCTATAGGCAATGCTTTGCTGACTGGGGCAGGTTATAGTCTTAAAAATAACTTGATGAAAAAATGTTGAAAATTTGAATGTTCATCGTTATGCCTTTGCTTACAGAATAAGACGAACAATTTATTTCAGTATGTTCTGTAATTGTTCTTAATGCTCCAATTGGCAACAAAGTATTGAATTTGAATGAACCTATTGCAATTAGAAGATATAAATCTTGAGATTATATATATATATATATATATATATATATATATATATATATATATATATATATATATATATATATAAATATATATATATATATGTATATGTATATGTATATATATATATATATATATATATATATATATATATATATATATATATATATATATATATATATATATATATATGTGTATATATGTATATATATATATATATATATATATATATATATATATATATATATATATATATATGTATATGTATATATGTATAAATATATATATATATATATATATATATATATATATATATATAAATATATATATATATATAAAAAAAAAATATATATATATATATATAAATATATATATATATATATATATATTCACAATGTACTGTTTTATATTGGACGTATGATCTGGGTCTACCATGAAAGAATAGACT
>OZ023327.1:71688413-71695913 GCA_964007535.1 Brachyptera risi | reverse complement strand
TTGCTATGCGTTCAGAGCATTGAGAAATCAGTTCACTAGAATGCCAATAAAATCTATTTATCTTGGTTATTTTGAATCTATTCTCCGTTATGGTATTGTATTTTTTGGTATAAATGTTTTTAAACTTCAAAAAATGGCAATTAGAATAATATACAAGAAGCGGAGATTATTTCCGTGCAGAAAATTGTTCAGTGATTTTAAAATAATGACATTGCCTAGTATATATATATATATATATATATATATATATATATATATATATATATATATATATATATATATATATATATATATATATATACATGAAATGTAAAACATGCTAGAATGAATTTAAAATTTTACGACGAGAATAGCAATGATCCTGAGCATGAAGCAAGGAGTAAAGGCCTACTGCAAAACAAGAATCCCAAAACGGTGTTATTTGAGCTGGACATAAACTTCACTGCAATATTCTTGTATAATCATTTACTGCAATGCATCAAATCTATCAAAAATATAAATACATTTACTTCAACAATAAAGATGTTTTTAATAAAGAAGACATTATATAGTATACACAATTTTTTTAAAAGATTTGAACATGAATGGAGGTCTGAAATATATAATGAGTTAAATATTTGTTTATATTTTACAGTTGACAGTTTTATTAGAATACATTATTTCTCATCCATCTAGCGACAAGATGAGCAAACATGACATGAATGAATATTATTATATTCGATACATCTATCTTATTTTATATTATGCCATCTGTTACATTTTATATTAAACTGACTATATGTAATAATGTACGTATGAATGTGTGTATATATGAAACAGTATGAATGATTGTATATGTGAAATGTAAGATTGTATTTGTTTTTACTTTTTACCTATGCAACTGTTTTTATTCACTTATTGACGTTCCATATATGCTACATTTTAGTCAATGTATATGTTCTTTGGAATAAAATGAAATAATAATAATAATAATAATAATAATAATATTAGAATATACGAGGCTGTGAAATTTACAATTTTTCGAAAATTCTTCCCACTTTCTTTCATTACTGTGAATGTAGGCCTCTACACACTCTCTTCTATTTTACCTATCTTATGGCAACGTCACCCATATAGAAAATAATGATTTTCTCCTTATCGACTTCAGGTTCGTCTCTTTCCCCGAGATTGTCAAAATGGAAAACAAGATACCGTTTCGATTAAAAATGGAGAGCTTGCAGAATTCAGCCGGTATGTTCTATTATGATGCATCGACAGCTGGCTTATCAACTGGATTAAGTCTGAACAGTCTCAGCAGCTTTCCTTCAAACGCTTCTCATTTATCAGGTAATTTTACAAATACTTTTTTCACTCAATTTTCAATTCAAATAAATATTTATTATTTCAAATACATAATATACAGACAATTATATAAAATTAAAATAATAATAAATACATGGAAACAATTTCGCATGAGAGTAACGAACTTTCTTGGATGAGAAGTGGATCTAAATTCAAACATCATTTTGTCATCTCCTCTTTTAAAGTGCAGTTATGACTCATATATGTAGTTATCTATTCATTTCATGCATACAAACTTACCTCCATGTTGTCTTTCTGAATTTATCTAAGCTATCGGTGATTGAAAAAGAAATGTTGACACATAATTTTGATAGCCATTAACGGTTGGATATTTTGTCTTATATTTTCGATGTCTCAATTTTGAAGAAATAGCTTTTCAAATAATTGTGTCTCCTTCTCAACAATAGAATCAACTTGATACATCTTTTCGTCTTCACAATGATCTTTTATCATTATGAAATGAATTAATATTATGAAATATCATCAGTTAGGCCTACTAGCACAATATAAGCAATATCGAACAAATGTACAGGCATGTTGATAAAATAATCAATTGAATCAAATTTATTCCTGTGAATGAAAAATGCATAGGCTTTTTTTCACATACCACGGTGGGACATATAAATATAATTAATTATTAATAATTCAAGTTTGATGGAGTTCATCAAAATCTTGCTCTCAGGCGATAGAAATATTAATAATTCAATTCAAATCTTTCCACATATATATATATATATATATATATATATATATATATATATATATATATATATATATATATATATGAGGTTATTTTTACTTGTCTTCGTTTCAAACCGTGATATTTTAATTTTATGAACAAAATGATTGATTTCGTCTCACTAGATAGCTATGCTGAATACAATCCAAGAATACAAGAGGAAAGCTTTACAGATTATCAATCTCAAGCGTTAATTGTTCTCAACTTTTGAGAAGAGTACATTTTACACCATTTTTCAAATTAAATTAGCACAAGAAGTATATTAATCTGTGAATAAAGTACTTCGTCCACGCCAAAAGATTGTGCCGTGAATGATGACATTATATATATATATATATATATATATATATATATATATATATATATATATATATATATATATATATATATATATATATATAAAATGCACAGAAAGAAGTATGTGATGATTGTTCCGAACAATGATGATATGAAGAGATAGGTAGGTTTAGTGTTTTAGACATTGAAAGAATCAGATTCAATTCCAACTGTTCGTCGTACTCTTACTCATTTGACTTTTCTTCTCATCTTCATCTCGCTGTATAAGCAAGCGGAAGTTTCAAATCGCCAACCCTAGCGTCATTAAAATATAAATACAGTTATTATATACAAATATTAATTAATCAATCATGCGTCAAAGAGAGTTTAAAATATGCTTATTCATATATGTATACACACACCTGAATTAATTAATGTTGAGGTTTTACGGCGCGTCAACGACGGGCTTATTTTGCGCCGGTATAAGACATACACTTTATTGCATTTTTACATTTTGGAACATACTATCATTGGTTTCAGGGTGATTCTGGTTGTAGATAGTCAATCTGATCAATTAGATGATTATATTAGTCGCTCTAGCACCCTGCATCGTCATTCGGGGGCTTTGATTCCCTCCATTGTCGACAATCCTGACAGACGTTTTCCTATTTTCGTGCATCATTTTCCTCTGTAGTTAAAGTGAATTTTCATTTTTTTTTCAGTAAGAACAAGCCTCTTTCCCCAAAACCTTATAAATTAACATTTTAGCTTCAAATTCATCATTCAGTGACACTAATATAAATTAATCATCATTATAGTGCAACGTTAAGCCCAATAAAATGGAATCATTCTCATTTTCAAATCAATGTTATACCAAGAAATGAAGATGCATAATTGTAAGAAATATTCTTTCCAGATATTCGTGACGTTTGTTCTGGTTTCTCTCTACCACCACCGTTCATGGGCATGTGGAAGAAAATCTCGCTACCAGAAGAATCTCCGCCGAGATGCGCTAGGCAAGCATTGGATGGAGACACCAAGCGATGTTCATTACACACTGCTAGCAGGTGCCACAACCGTTCACCTCATCATTACCAACATACGTCATCCACATCACCATTCCCATTCTGGAGCCCATTGAATCCTATTCCCACATTTACTCCTTTCCGATTCCCATTTCCCCTTCCCGTCTACCCTTCGCCAACATTAGTCTACCCTACTTCACCATCACCGGCACCCTTGTCTCTTATAAGTGCGTCGAAAAAGTCACCACACAATAGGTGTATGCCTTGCGATAAGTGATGTACTTGTTAACAAATAATCTGGACATTATACAATTTAGAGCCAATGTACAAAATGGTGTAGAACATAATGATGACATTAGTGTATAATTATTTCGATTTGACAGTGTGTTTTGTGCCCATTTTTGCCGTGCCAACAGAAAGACGATGAAACTGTTCACGATTACTGAGTCTAAAACCACAAAATGAAGTAATAAATTGTGTCACCTATATATAATTAAAATAGTACAATGTGTAGTGTAACTCTAATTCGAAGAATCACCAGCTTTATTTAAAAAAAAAACTCATCGAAACCTTTCTGATTTCAAGTAGGCCTACTACTTGTGGTACTACATTGTGCGTAAATCTTCGTCTTTATTCATTAAAATTCGTTATCTAAAAGCTAACAAAGTTGTGTTTTCAATTATTCATAACTCAAGAAGAAATATCACTAGACTTACGAGCTACTCTTTCTAAATGCAAGAAGTAAGATTTAAATAACACTATACATACGGTCAGGTAAACGTTTCTAGTTATAATTGACCTGTATCAGTATTATGATCGAGTCGAAACGTACTGTGATGTATTATGTATGTCATTGATATTTAACAATTTGTATATCGTCTTATAATTAGTTACTTAATTATAACCTTCAAAAATAGATGTGACCCTTCAGCAATACCGATCTGTTTGACAATAGTTTAGAGAATTCTAATTGAATTACTACTATAATACTCTGACAACAATAATAATAAAACTGAAAGCAATTTTCTCTCAATTAAGAACTGCTTTCATATTATTCTTTTGAAGTGCAACCTAAATTTATAGAATAAGCTGCGCTAGGAAGCTCCATTCTAAACATCAATTCAATATGTATATATAGTATATACACACACACACACATATATATATATATATATATATATATATATATATATATATATATATATATATATATATATATATATATATATATATATATATATATATATATATATATATATATATATATACATATATAGATATATATATTTCATATATACTTTTTTTTTAATTTCAATAACAATACTTTTATTATATTCTAGTTTCAATTCATCAAAAATTCCCTTGAGAATGGCATGCCCACATATGCTGAAACGTAGGGAAAACATGAATAATTGTTTTTCTTATTCTATCACACACGGTATTCCCGAAAATTTAAATAATAATTCACATACTAATGACCATGAAAGATCAAACATTACATCTATATATATATATATATATATATATATATTATATATATATATATATATATATATATATATATATATATATATATATATATTCATATATATATATCTATATATATATATATATATATATATATATATATATATATATATATATATATATAAATATATATATATATATATATCTATATATATATATATATATATATATATATATATATATATATATATAGGTATATATATATATATATATATATATATATATATATATATATATATATATATATATAATATATATATATATATATATATATATATATATATATATATATATTTATATATATATATATATATATATATATATATATATATATATATACATATATATATATATATATATATATATAAATATATATATATATATTTATATATATATATATATAGAGAGAGAGAGAGAGAGAGAGAGAGAGAGAGAGAGAAATATATGTGTGTGTATGTGTGTTTGTGTGTGGTGTGGTGTGTTACATTCAACCTGTTTCAATATGAACACTACACTCGGTGATTTTATGATATGTAGAATGAGACTGAGATCAATGGTTTACATGTATGACACACATCAATAGTATTTCTTATTTAATGCTCCTAATCCTTTATGAATATCTCCAGATATCTCGTGTGAGTGTTCTAACTTCAGGTAGCGGTAAGGAACTAACTAGTCGAATGCATTAGTATTTCATAAATTCAACAGGTTATCTTATATGTAATAAAATGTGTATAACACAAAAAATCATTGTCTTCCGAGTCCATTTGATCTAATCATAGGCTTGATCGGCACATAAGACACATCAAGCCCCACTAGTAGTTGAAGTGGGAAAATGCTGGAGAAAGCCACCCCCACCACCCCCCCCCCCCCTCCCCCTCACAAAAAAGGGTTGATTACACAATCCACCAAAAGTCAAATTTTGTTAAGCATCCCTCCATAAGGAATTGACTCTCTTCGTGAATATGTATCATGAGTCTTCACAAAATACTAAACAACTAATGAGTTTTTCTCTTATACAATCTTGATATTTGTTTACAGTCAAGTCAGTTATAATTATGAAACATTGTTGGTCGAACTTCCAATTACCATGTCCGTAGGTGAAATTGAACTCAATTGGCCCATCAGTTTATTTAATGGCATATTATTTGTATATAGAAAACTGATGCTAGACTACAGACTCCCAAATCTCGAATACGATTTATGAAGTATGATTTCAATTTTACCTGCGGGGCTATGGATTTTCTCCTCCCTGCCACTGAATGTATATATATAATTCTTATGTAACTCCAGGTTTTCAACATTTCCCCATAGGACATTTTCAAATCCGACCGATGCATCATGTTTCTGTCACTAACTTGATGTATAGATAGGGAGCTATGTAGAAATAATGCAAGCTTTTTATATTGCTGCTAAATTACTACTAATAATAAGGACGATTGTAGTGAAAGATTGGGCTCTAGATATATTCGGCGAAAACAATCCAATAGCTGGCATTGAGAACGGCGAACAGAAGAGGGAAGAAGACTCGTGAGAAGCGATCAATGTTTAGGGCTCGCATACGTTTCATTTGGGCTGGACTGAGACGAGGTGGTAGAGGTGCCTGGCCACTGGAGAGGCGAGAGTTTTCCTGAAACAGCAATGTTCACCATTACTTGCCAGAATCACGGTGGTCGGCAGTAGAATATTCAGGGGGGGGGGGGGGCAAAGATTCAACTCTACTTTGAGTTTATCATATTTGTTGTGGGGTGACCCTAGTCTGATGGAAAATATATTGAATGTAGTGATGATTGAGAGATATTTTGACTAGTTTGTATCTAGTTGGCCTTTTATTTTTCCATTATACGTCATTGATTGTTAACGACAGAAAATTGTAATGTAGTTCAATTCTTTTCAAGTAATTATTTTCTGTACCTAGTTTTTGAAACATTTCATCAAAGAACGACCAAAGTGGTTATTGGATTAAAAGTTGGTCTATTCTATATTATACATAATTTTCAAATAGAGCCAACAGGTTCCCTTTAGATATAGTTGTGCAATAAAAGCTGAAACCTCCTCGGGTCTTGACTAAACGTGTGCAATTAGTTATAATTATTAAAAGTACCTTCTTGACGTTCAATTGTTTTAATGAAGTTCCCGACATGAATGCTAGGGGAAATCCTCCCCCATGCCGACGACCATTGTTAGAAGCAAGGTTTATATAGCAGAAGACTAAAATATAGAGTGACTATAAAAACCTTGGGTTAGAAGTATCAGCAGTAAAATGTCGGATGGAAATTATGCTCAGAGTGGCAGCCGATTTATGTTTCAAGTGATGAGTAATTTTGAATTTGATTTACTATGTAAGATATCTTGTATAGATGTTATACATGTAATTGCACTTGGAAATTTAGTAGGAAAGAAGAATCAACCCAGAATAAGAAAAGTCAGTAAGAGAAAATTACAGTATTTTAATTTGTTGAATTTACTGTTGTGAACTTTATAAGTTATGTCAAACATAACTGAAGAGATAACAACATATTGGTACAACTATTAGAGCTATAGGCTCTTTCATGATTTTTTAAATGAAAGATTTCTGAATTAGAAAATTTA
>OZ023327.1:71648413-71683413 GCA_964007535.1 Brachyptera risi | reverse complement strand
TTTGAACACATCTTGAGCTTTTTTGTTAAATAAATACATATTTATTCCATAACTGACGATTACATTTCTTTTGCGATTAATATCGAACGACAGTGTGTATTCACTATCTCAAATACTTTTTATATTTTCTATGATTTATTAAAACGTAAATTTCCAATCGAATATTTTGTCACTTCAAGCACACGATTTTCAAATTTTGAACACATATAAAGTACACAATTTTTTATTTTATTGAACAAATAATTATTCTAGCCCCAGCGATATCTTTCAGGTGTACCCCAAAATTATAGACAACTTAAAAGTGTGCCTTCGCGAAAAATAATTCAAGAACAACTGCTGTATGGATATTCATACAGTACCGTGGTTCATCATGAATCTCTGACATGAGTTTAGTCTCTATGAGATTTGAAACGCCAATGAGACACAAGTTCCAATTTTATCAGAAGAAACAATGAGACTTGGTTCAACTTATTATAATTTACAATTTATAAATGTATAAATCCTTGACCTAACAAGTCAGACTAAGTTGATAAACTACGGCAAACAGGACGAAGGTCTACATGGTGATACCAGTTCAAAGTTCTCCTTCTTCATCTCAATTCTTCTTACAACCTCTCAATTGTGTATCTCTTTCCTCCATCAACCACCTAATATACTCCACGTCTTCCCTCTCTTTTCCATATTCTACAATGTGCATTAATTAATTGTAATTGTCTCAACTGATACAGTTGTATCAGCCGGTATAAGAATTGAATATCTTGTACTTACAGACATGATAACAATGAGGCATGTTGGTATGTAAGTGTGGAACAAGTAGTAACCGAGGCGTCGCTTCAGAACAAATACCACCTCCAAACATGTGAAATTACCTGCAATCACAACAAATAGTGTATTGGTTGTCAATAATGACCGATATATTGATCACAAGAGAATCTTGTTTCAAACGATATAATAATCTATTCAATTTCTATAATACGATATTTATGATCTTTATGATTTTGTATCAAATTTCGATGTTATTTAAAAAAAAAAAAGAGATTTTCATTTATCGAAACTATATATGTCCCTCCTTTCTGATCTCATGATTCCTCCCATAAGTGGTATGGCGTGTAAATATTAGTATTCTATTGACCACTCTCCGAAGCCAATAAGAAACTCTTTTGTAAGGACTAAAACACAGATTGAAAAATTCCAATACGATACAATATTTAGCCATTCGATACGATTATTGAATGAGAGAAAAAATATCACTATGTCACAATCGATAATCGATGAAATGTAAACGATAATCGATATACGTTTTTACATCGAGGAACAATCCTAATTTTGACATGAGTGGAGGTGCCGGGTGCATTATTTTTAGATCAGATCTACGGATTGATTGTAATGGATAAGTTTGCAGTTGATGCAATCAGATGTTTTATCTTCAATAATTCAGCAGAGTTTGATATTATATATAATGTCACACACAGTGTACATGACATGACTGTACACTTTAGATACGATACATTTGATTAAAACTATAATCATTGATATATCATTGTATACCAATCCATGTACAATGTAATTCTTGGAACAGAATAAAATGAATTTTGAATTTGAATTTGAATTTGATACTGGAACAAAACAGGAAATTCAATTTCCCCTCAAAAAATGTACATTTGCATTCATCCTTGTTTTTAATTTTTGCAAATTGTGCATTGATATTTTTTTAAATATCTTACATTGACACTAAAATTTATAAAATAATCTAAATCCACTATACTCTCCACTACTACTCAATTAGTTGTCTATTCATTCTTAATTATATGGTATTCATAATTTTTCTCATCAGGTCATTGACAATGCCAGTGTAACAGACCTACATGAATTAAAATTGTATAAACCTTGAAAAATATTATACAAATTTAAAGTGACATAAATGTGTGTTCAAATATCATATTACTTTATGAAGAGCAAATAAATACGATATTTATGGAGCATATCTTCACATCTGATCGTATAATCATTCAGGTTTAATTATATCAAGTTATCGAATCTTTTATTGATGGAAGTGCCGGGTATCTTGAATTCGGGTGGAGGTGCCACGCAATATAAAAATGATAATTTATTGGAAGCACCTACTTCAATAACGTCTATAACTTAATTAAGATCCCTAACAATATTTTAAATAAAACTCTTTACTTCCAAAAAGAAATGTGCAATGTGTTCACTTGATGAATGTTCACTTGATCAAGCTCCTAGGTCTCACCTGTCGAGTAGACCTGACTGCAGTCTGCTGTCGAGTTCTCCACGAGCTGCAGCTGAGGTAGTTCGATGTTCGCATCGACCACCAGAGGCACGGCAGGGTCCCATTGAAACACCATGTCGTCCGTGGTGTGCGACACTGCATCGCGACAAACAATGCAAGTAATCATCAAAAATACTTCGACATACACAGAAACTAAAACAGCCCCTGATCTTACCCCCTCTACTTTATCATTGCGCCTCAGTTCTAACCACGGTGACGGTGTATAATAGTTTAGGTGATGTAGCGGACCATCTCCGTGCGTTGGAAGGCTGGTACCGGTACAACAGTGCTGCTAGTTCCACCGAGATCCGTTGGAACGCCACCCTGATACGAGGCTAGTCACGTGGTCCAGGTGACGTTGACAGCTGATGTCTTACCGCCAACGATGACGTACATGTTGTTTTTGTAACACTGTTTATTGCCTGGTAATTGGTGTGCCCGAACTATCTCTCTACAGCTTTATATCATATTCTTATTGTTTTTTTCATCCTGATTAATAACTGAGTTCAAAAACTAAACTGTTTTCGCCGCTTCTGTGTTTTTTTTTTGCGACACAATGACCAAATGCCAGGCAATGGTCATATTTAACACCGTTTTGATCCTCTTTCTATGGCGAAATAAAGGGTTTTTACTCACCATTTTTCAGTGTAGCTACCAATAC
The DNA here is from genome assembly GCA_964007535.1 of Brachyptera risi. Taxonomy (NCBI): domain Eukaryota; kingdom Metazoa; phylum Arthropoda; class Insecta; order Plecoptera; family Taeniopterygidae; genus Brachyptera; species Brachyptera risi. The sequence goes on along the minus strand of OZ023327.1, from coordinate 71,680,462 downwards.
TTAATACAATTGTATAAACTGTTACTCTTATAATTATTTGTGAGAATAAATAAAAACCTACTCACAACTTTCCATTTGCAGTTTACATTCTTGGGTGTCGTGTGGATAGATCATGAAGTTCATGGCACAAGACAGAGTTAAAGTTAATCTGAAAATGAAAAGCAATAACTTAAATCAAAATTGTACAAGAATCGAAAAAACAAATGGTTTGTATGATAATATAATTAAAATGTGGGCATATACAACCAATAATTGCATGTATTAATCGTTATTATCAATAGGTATGTAGGCCTATTAATAAAAACTATTGCTGCATTTTTAAACAATATTCGACAATACTCTTCCAAATTCATATCTTTTTATAAATATATCGATCACAAAAGATTATACAGGTCGATACCCCTTTCGAGAAATCAAAAAAAAAATGAAAAAATCTCGGATAAATCTATCTGACGGATAAACAACTAGAATTTTGATAGGATGGTGAAAACAAAAAAGTAGCAATGGAAATGTTCAAAAATGTAAACGGTATTTGGCTCCATATGCTTCGTTCATTTGTGACTGTATTCTTTATTCGAGACAAAATATATTGAAATGTATTCTCAATACATATTTCTCAATACAATAGTGTAAACTAAACTATCTGATTTCAAGTTACAACTAAAAAAGTTACTAACTGAAAAAGCGTATTATTCAATACATGATTTCATGAATGATATTTTGTGAGTAATTTTATTTTTACAATAAATTTAGTATTAATTTATGTGACACAAATTTGTTTTACAATATTATCACGTTTTATCTTGGACTCACTGATTCACATTTGTTTTTGATCTCACTGTATCGTTTTTTTGTACTGCTATGTAACTCATTTTTTTTCTGTAATATCGTCGCATATGCATTTAATTTTATATCACTTACATACTTCAAGTATTCATTGTTCCTATTTTTGATGTTTTAATTGACAATTTCGTTGACGTTTAGCATAAAATGTACAACTTTTTCCCCAAACCTTAAAAAAAGGGTTTTATCTCTATAGGTATTATTTTCAACGCTGTACATGAACTTCTTGTTTGATTGTGTTGTGTTATGAAAACAATGAGAAATAAAGCACTTATTATTACCTCAGGTTACCGATGCAGTGTGTGTTAGCTTATAGTTTCAAGAAAACTATTGCCGAACTTATTTAAACACTATAATTGAATACTTGAACACAAAAAATGTTGATACAGTCCCAGATTATAAAAATAATTCTTACTTGACCATGTACAGAATGGTCTTGTCCTTATAGAGCCACAGGTAGTGGTTAGGAATAGTCATGGTTTGGAATGTCACAGCCTTCGCGTTCTTGAAGAAAGAATCGGGTCTCCACATATGCTTCAGCCACTCAACCTCCAGCAATCTGGAAAAAACAATCAGTTGGTCAAATCCAAGTGGCCGGGAGTAAGCCCTCGGTTCGATTCTCGCCACCGTGCATTTTCACATGAAGGATTCTAGTGGTTCTCCTCGGTGGTCCAGCTATAAATGCCAGAAGGGTTTCTACGGTATAACATCTCAATAATCATTCATCTGACGCCAATAGATTCTAGTTATCATAAAAGTGCGTCGTTAACCTGATTCAATTTAGTAAAAATGTACGCCAAATGCTCAGATATATATATATATATATATATCTATATATATATATATATATATATATATATATATATATATATATATATATATATATATATATATATATATATATATATATACATATACATATACATATATATATATATATATATATATATATATATATATATATATATATATATATATATATATATATATATATATATATACATATACATATACATATATATATATATATATATATATATATATATATATATATATATATATATATATATATATACATATACATATACATATATATATATATATATATATATATATATATATATATATATATATATATATATATATATATATATATACATATACATATACATATATATATATATATATATATATATATATATATATATATATATATATATATATATATATATATATATATATATATATATATTTCTCAATTATTACAAACCTGTATTCTGAGGTCATATTTTCAGGGAGTCTGAGGCGATTATCCTTCCATGTTTGTGCGAAGAAAATGTCAGCAGCATATGTCTGAAAATGAATTCAAATTGATTGTAATATGCATCACAATATTATCCAATTATTGAGAGATCCCACTTCATGGTGATATCTTTATTACTCTCGGAAATATTTCGAAGTGTATTTCATTCAATATTATCAACAAATAAATAATATAACATTCAAATCAATGCGATTTATCCAAATCTCAGTTAGCATAGTGATCAAATGAGACAGTTGATATCGACGCGAGAAGTGAGAGCTGACACATTTCATAAACACATATTCTTGGTACGACTATTGGCAGAAATGTATATACATTTATTCAAAGATTACTAGCTGCTAAATGGAAATTGATAAAATCGAACTATAAAATGGTATTAAAACGAAAATGTCAAGAAACATTCCAATAACAATATACAGAAAAAAAAGATCAGGAAGGAAAGAAGACAACGAAAAAACGGAGAAGTGATGAAAAAAGATATAAAGATAAACAAGAATTGTTCAAAGATTCTTTTTTCCGAATATAATTATTAGATTGCACATTTTTCCTGAACACTACATGTAGGCCTACTATTTATAGTTTGTTGAATGAATTGTATCATTATATTAACCATATATATATTTTTTTTTTGGGGGGGGGGGGTAAGTTCACCGTTGTGTGGTGTCCCGTCCGAATGATCCTACCATCAAGCCTGAATGGAGAAACAGTAACTTTGGACCAAGTTATCGATGTTGCGTCACTTGAGACAAAACGACTGATTGTAGCACAACAGCTCGATTATTTGTGGCTGCAGCTTTTAGTGCAGCAAAACGCGAACTAAACTTATAGCTGTATTGTTTGTGCATGGAGACAAATGAAGTGATGAGATCTCACCATGGCATTTTCATCAATGGAATCCAGCCCCATGACAGTGACGTGAAAGTACACAACTGTGGGACTGCCACCTTCCTTGGGTGGACGCATTTTATCGTACGATTTGGTATCTTCAGGCAAAATATCATTGAAGCTAAGACTTGTTGTGCTAGAAATATAACAGAATCAGCTTGACATTTCAGTTTGTACAGTGAAAAGCGAACTCGAGTCGATCTACCAAAATATCAGTTTTTTGGGGGCGATAACTTTTGAACAGAATGATATCAATTCAATTTCAACATGTTTTTTATTCACATTAAACAGTCACATGGCAAATATGAAATAGAATAACAAACACACGGGGATAATAACAAATAAATTCAATACGAATATAACGGTGAAATAAAAAAAATAAAGAATAATATCATAATAATTATAATGTAACAGAAGCACAGATATTTTCAATATCTCCAAGAGTGTATTATGTAAAAACTATTCAACTTGAATATCACATGATCACACATATACAGCTAGAACGTGTTTTTCAGCTTTTTTTTATATTGGGTTTTAACGACGCACTGTAATGATTATTAAGATCTATTGGCGTCGGATGAATGATTAATGAGATGATGGGATGATGAGATGAAGGTTTTTTACGGGTAGTGGGAAGGATAGTGGGAAGGAAGCGGTCGTGGCCTATATTGTGGGAACCATCCCGGCATTAGCCTAGACTACAGAGGGAAACCACGAAAAAACCCTGTAAAGATGGACGGTAGCGGGGATCGAACGGGGTCCGATATGTCCCTTCACCTCCCGGATCACACGAAGCAAGTGAGCTAACCACTCAGCCGGTTTTTTTTCAGCTGTATACCTGTGAAAATGATGGGATATATAAGTAGACTAGTTTTTACGTATACCATCTAGAAAGTATTGGAAATATCTGTGTTTCTGCTGTATTAGAATTTTGATATCACTGTTCAAAACTTATCACCAAAACACTGACTTTTCGTTTAATCGACTCCCGTGCGCTCCTTAGAGGAAACAGATGACAGATCAAGAGAGAAATGGAATGAGGAAGAAAAGCACGGGGTAGTCCAATGCGGTGATGTGGTGTGGTGGAAGTAGAGAGAGAGAGATGGAGGCAATTCGTAGGAAGACAAGAAGAGGATCTAGTGGATGACAGTAGTAGTGAGACGAATGATGGTGAAGTAGACGCAAGACTCGTATACTGTAACCAAGAACAGGAAGAACAACAGGAACCAAGTCACTGCCAATAACTGGAACACTCCCAGACTCAATTCATTTGGGTATCTGCAGAATGATATATTTATGATATATAATGGTATATATGATGCCTATTTACATTATATATATATATATATATATATATATATATATATATATATATATAATATATATATATACATATTTATATATATATATATATATATATATATATATATATATATATATATATATATATATATATATATATATAATATATATATATATATATATATATATATATATATATATATATTTATATATATATATATATATATATATATATATATATATATATATATATATATATATATATATACATATATGTGTGTGTGTAAGCCACCCTCGGTAGATCGGTCAGCTAAGGCACCGCTTCAGAAACAGAAGTCACCTTCGGGCGTGGGTTCGAGTCCCGCACAAGGCATGAGTTTTTTAAATCGTCCTTTCACTTATCTTTACTTCATCGTTTCACAATCATCTGCTGATTCGTACCCCCGTATAACCTAGCTGTTGGTGGGGTCGTTAAGCAAACAGTAATCACCATCATCATCACCATCACCATCATCATCATATATGTATATGTGTATGTGTATGTGTATGTGTGTATTTTTTTTGTGTGTGTGTGTGTGTGTTGTGTGTGTGTGTGTTGTGTGTGTGTGTGTGTTGTGTGTGTGTGTGTGTGTGTGTGTGTGTGTGTTGTGTGTGTGTTGTGTGTTGAAGGGCTCTCAATTTGTGTATAATCAGTTTTAATTGAGACGCGTACATATTATTATAGCAACTATTCTGCTTAAGAAAGATGCATAGTGTTAACAAGCTACTTTATAATTTTCAAATTTCAACGTTTCATTGCTTGGTTATTATACAAGTACCGGTATTGGAAAAAACAAGAAATTGAGAAATTGATATATTTGGGGTAAACTTGCATTAATTTCCTACGTATATACATATTTCCTTTCACATCTACAATAATTCATTAAACAGTTTATTTATAACTATATGCATCAACGTAAAAATTACGAAAGAAATTGAAAAAAAAAAATGAAATTGAGAAATTGATATATTTGGGGTAATCTTGCATTCATTTCCTACGTATATACATATTTCCTTTTACATCTTAAATAATTCATTGAACAGTTTCTTCATAACTATATGCATCAACGTAAAAATTACGAAAGAAATTGAAAAAAAAAATTGAAATTGAGAAATTGATATATTTGGGGTAATCTTGCATTCATTTCCCACGTATATACATATTTCCTTTTACATCTTTGATAATTCATTAAACAGTTTATGTATAACTGTATGCATCAACGTACATCTCTGATGACACTGACGTGAGTAGTTGCAGTACGATTAGAAGAGGGACCACGAGCTGGCCTCCGCCTCTGCTTGACGTCTTATTGGGACGCCGTTGATGAGGAGTCGGACGTCCCATCATCAACTCCAAACGTCCCAGTTGCTCGTCGTAGCCAATCAGGGGTAATGGCGTTTCACAGCAGCTAGCAGACTGAATCAGTGAAACACACTTTCTCAAGTTGGAGTTAGAACTACGGTATGTAGGCCTACTCACTTCATTTTGCTGTTCTTCCACTCGATAAGATAGAATATTGTATAAATTAAAACAATACAAAACAAATGATGATTTTAATAAAAATACAAAGAGTGATATACAGAAACATATATTTATACAGCTGTAATTCTCTATGCTAGAAGAAATCCTGAAATAATCATGAGGTACAAAAAAATAGTTATTATCGTTTTGGTTTGTAGACGACATTTTCTTTGTTCAGTTTTGACATTGTTTCCAGTTTTAACATTTTATTCTGTCGAATAACGCATTCCATGCTGTTTTGATCAGAATCAATATTCAATTAATAACACTTTCGCAACAAACAAACGAAATTTATATCCATTTTATCGTGGTTCTTATTATGCAGCCTCTGAGTGACAACAGCAAAGTCTAATGCTAGCAGTTGTGTCAGCGTTTCTATTTTCCATACAAAAATGGAGATAGCGGTTTGAAGAAGATGATGAGAAGTTTAAGTATTGTTCAGTTACTCATAAGCGTATACTTGATGGCTGAAATTGAAGCGAGACATTCTTGCTTGAGAAACGTATCGAGTGTTTCAGCACACTTGATGTAACACTCATCGTACTGTAGAACACTGTAGAGATCGATACGTGCTGTATACAGCACGGGAGAGTCATCATCCTTCAGAAGTATGCCTTATAAGCAATCTTTATTTAGAAACGATAATGACATATAGATATAAATAATGATACACAATCCATCATTAAAACACGTATACAGGATGCTTTCATACTCTCATACGGTTGGTAAATTATCATATATGAAGAAAGTCATAATTCCATGAAAGAGTTGAGTGTTACTGTCGATTTGAACTCAGTTTCGAGGACAAGTTGTTTGAAATCATATTCGAATGAGTGGTTTGAAACTTCTGTATGGGTTGTCGTTGATATGCAGAACAGGTAGACATTTGTACATCATTAAATTGAGTACCTAGATCCAGGGCTCGATAAATATTCGAATGTGGAATATTCTATTGCAATGGTTGAAAAAATTGATCAACTTTCTTTCTCAAGTTGTAGATTGCAGTGATCCTCAAATAAATATCAACCGTTAGAAGTTTATTTGCAATCTTCCATTTCTCATCATGTATAATGATTGGCAAATTTTAAAATTTTAAATTTTAAATGGTAAAATAATTCTGCTTAAATATTTATTTTATATTTGAAGTAATATCTCCTGATATAATAATAATAATGATGATAATAAAAATAATAATAATAATTTTCCAACTATTGGTTGACTCGGGGAGATTTATTCCCTGAGACTGAAGGTTTCATGATGGCCATACAAGACCAGGTGGTCGCTACAAGGAACTACCTCAAGTACATAGTTAAGGATGCAAGTGTTACTGATGACAGATGCAGGAGGTGTTCAGACTATCCAACACATCGCTTCAGGTTGCACGACGCTTGCACCCAACGAGTACTTGCACCGCCACAATTGTGTAGGCAAGATTATACACTTGAAACTAGCTCAGCTTCACCATCTCACAGATAGCACTAGTCCGTATTATCACTATACTCCTGAGAACGTCTTGTACTGGGATAGAACGGTGCTCACCGATAGAACAATACCAGCAAATAGGCCGGACATCATCTTGGTCAATAAAGCACAGAAGAGAACGTTTCTAATTGACATTGCTGTTCCCAACTCCAACAACCTTCATGAGACAGTCCAGAGAAAACTAGCCAAGTATGCTGACCTGGCCCATGAGGTTAGACAGCAATGGAGGCAAGATAGTGTTGTCATTCTTCCAATAATAATTTCCACTACTGGTATTGTACCCTGCTCTCTTGCCAAGAACTTGACTACCATTGGAATCTCTCCTCTTTTAGTTTGCGACATGCAGAAGTCGGCCATTCTCAACACTTGTCATGTTGTACGGAAATTTGTAAACCTTAAATAACCAATAGTTTGCTTTCATCTTGTTTTTGGCCGATGATTGTTAATATTCCGCATACTTAATCTCGAGTATTCAGTACCAATAATTTTTAATAAAATTCCATTCAATTTAAGGCATTTGAGAAAGTATAAAAATATCAAAACCGAAATTAAAATATGGTCACTCTTCAACTCTTAATTACAGTTAACTTCCACCCTATATGTATGTATTATTGTTATGAAAGAAGGTTTGTCCAATCATGAGTATTGGTTTAATTTAGTTTTAATTATGTATATATACTTGAATTATGTTTTTTGAGTGATGTAATTTCAGAACAAGGTTGAATCTTTTCGTTGTATGCTTTTTCTAGTAACTGTTTTTTTCTCTCTATGTTATCGCATCTTAAATGCGCAAGTGTGAATTTTTGGTTTTTGCACAAGCATTTTTCTCAGTAATTCATTGTGTGCTTACTTCCTTCTTCAATTGATTAACTTTGCACATGTCTCGTTTTCTTTCGTAATTTTAGGTTGCACTTTTTTCCCTGTTTTTCAACTAATTTTGTGTGTGTTTTTATAGTTATTTTATTTATGTTATCACCACAGTCAAGCCCTTATGAGGCTTTGTGGATCAAGCGATGTGAATTTTGTCAATTGTAATGTTTCTAACTTTTGTTTTCCCAATAAAGAAAAAATAAAAGAAGCGAGAATCAACCACCCCATATAATAATAATAATTTTTTTTTTTTTATTCACAGATTTATAGTACAATTTATGAACAAAGTACTCTGCTTCTAAATATCCCACAAAGCCTCTGATGAGACTTGTCTGTAGGCAAGTATCAACATACTACATAGAGTGAACATGATGTAACTTCATGTGTCATTGTACCACATACAACACAAACTTGAACTTATTAAACATATTAACGGTAATTCGAATTGAAACATGATCAGAAATAAAAAATAGAGGTTTATTCTAACAAACAGAACAAAATTCCTTTACTTGTTCCAATTATTCAAATAAAAACAGAATTCGCTGATTACTACAAAAATATATAGACACAATAAACTCATTTCGAGAAAATTCGGAGTTTCTGAGAAATTCCTTCAGAAGTCTATTTAAATTATTCTCGTTTATACATCTAGTTGCTTTAATATTTGTCATTGTGGTGCACGAGTCATCGTAACATTAGTCCCTTCGGTGGGTATAACAAATAATTTTTTTTTTTTTTTTGGATTTAAATAATACATACATACTAGATTAATCAATACACTCTTCCACAAAGCCAAGAAGGCTTATCTGTGGGATGAGAAATGAAATTAATGGCTTGGACAAAAATCGGCTTTATATCATGAAACAATGAAACAAGTTCACTAAGTGTTTACTTTTTTTCACTGTTTTATAAATCAAGGGTTAGGCCTACTTGAAATAATAATAATAATAATAATAATAATAATAATAATAATAATAATAATAATAATAATAATAATAAGAGGAGGAAGGAGGACGAATAAAAAATAAAGCACAGCTATAGCAATACCAAGTCGTCAGGGAACTTCTGCTCTGTAATCTGGTGTGGAACATTCTCTGACCCAATATAAATTCGGTTAATGAGGAATGAGCAAATAATATTCATGTAGCTCGTTTGAAATATCGATGAAATAACAATTTTAAACCATTGCCTTGAATTTGATTCCAAGGAAAGAAAACCAAACTTTCCAAACTTTTGAGAAAAGTAACTTGATGACGGCACTCATCATAACTATAGATTGGACAAGTTGACAAGGAACGACAGACGTTATGCAGTTCTCTACGGACATTTTCACTACTGCGGCACATTCAGCCTCCCGGGAAACCGTATCTGACTGGAATTGGTTCACAAACGATTCACTTGGCCACACAAAAAGTCTTTAACGAAGCGCTTGCAGCAAGAAAAGAAAACAAAAGAGTTCAAAATACATGGAGTGCAGTTGAGAAAGGAGCATTACTTTGGAATGATAAAATGTACCCTGAAGAAAAAACATAGGTAAGTCCTTCTTGTCAACGCGTTACCAAAAGTGGCAGATTTTCCCATTCATATTATTATTGATAATCAACTTCAATGTCGGGGTATAGATTCAGTTACTTTTGTGGAGAGTCAAAATATTTTTGAAATTCACGTTAATTTACATTTCCAATACCGATCTGAGATCATCGAAAGAAGTGACAGGGTGATTGCTGAGTGACAGGTAAAGGGAGAGCAATAATGATAATATATATATATATATATATATATATATATATATATATATATATATATATATATATATATATATATATATATATATACATTTATATGAATATATATATATATATATATATATATATATATATATATATATATATATATATATACATTTATATATATATATATATATATATATATATATATATATATATATATATATATACATTTATATATATATATATATATATATATATATATTATATATATATATATATATATATATATATATATATATATATATATATATATATATATATATATAAATATATTTATAGGGATGTTTTTACGATTGACAACAATTCAATTGTCTTAGTGCAAGTGTTATGCAGGTTGAGTCTCATATACTGTCTATTCTTGTACTGGCTATGCTACCTGTAAACCTATTTTGTCTCACACTACCTACTAAGTTGTTTCCCCAACTTTCCGCACTCTGCATCCCAGTTTGGTCATATTCTGTCTTGTAGGCCTACTGCCTACGCTACGTATACCGAAACCCTAATGCAAATGAAATTCCCGCTTTATTCTCGATATATTTACCTCAAAGCTATTGGTGGTAAATCTGAAGATTGAAATACTTGAAATAAAATCACATTGTTTTCTCAATAAGAAGCAAATCCTTTGTATACAAGAAATATTGAGTATTTATTCATCAAGTAATATAAATGCATATTATTTATTTATATTTTCATTCTTTGATTATAATCATTTCCTCAATGAGAAGAAAATCTTATTTATAAATGAAATCTGGTAGTCGAAGACATTGATAGCCTAGTTCTGTCAAAGTTCAAAATATTCATCAGATAGCTGCATTATTTAATTGCCACTTTGCATTGATTGCAAAACTCCCTTCTCTCAAATATTCTCAAATATGCTCTATTGGAGTAGAGTTGTAAGAAGGAGTGACTAAGCACTCTGCATTAGTAAAATTAATACTACAACATTGAATTATTTCAAGGTTATTCATTTCATCCTCACCTATTTATTTTAATAGATCCATTGTACAAAATATTCAAAACTTTCAGATTCATTTTATTCTCGCTAATTGAATAATAGACCTAATAGGTTTTGCCATTAACGTATGGTCATATCAAAATAATAGTTCAACTTTGAATATTGGAGTTCAAAGGCGAATATAACGATGTAAGATCATACTAGAATAAATAATTTCCTGAAATATACCAAGAAGTTAATTAAACTATTGTTTGAAAAAACACATGCTCTCATATTCTCATGATGATTTTTTTTTTTTTTTGTAGCATTAGTTTGAAATGTAGGATGATCAAGACGATGCTATTAATTCAATCATGGCTTACCAACAGCCAAGTATTTTGGAAGTGAGAATAAATTGGTGTTGAAGGATTGTTTACAAAAACTCATGACATATGCGGGACTCGAACCCACGCCCGAGTTGACGTGACTGAGCCAGACTGTCAGGGTTCTTCGTAAACGAGCATAGGTAATTAATTTTTGCTGCCTGAAATAAGTAATTTGAGACTTCAGAAATATCATCGAAATCCGACGTAAACCACTATATCATTGACAGTCCTAGCAAAGAAGCTATAACAGAGGGCCATGGATAACCCACACTCGAATTCTAAAGTTGGCTAATTTAAATGAATGATTTAATTGGAGAGTTGAAGTTGCTATATCTTGAGATTGAACACATAAAAAGTCTGAATGCATGTTTTTACACATAACAATTGGAAAAGGAATTGATAAAATTAGGGTTTTTCAAACAAACAGCATGTTGACTTCTGCAGGACAATAACTATCTACGATGGATACGCAACTGAGCTCAACGTGGTCCGGATATGATGATGAAACCGATTTCATAAGCCACAAAGATCGTCGATCGACTATTCAGGCCATCAACTAATTTGTAGCTGATCTAGGCAGCGATGTTAAATAGCCATCAGAGTATTTACTAATTCTTTGTAAATCATCTTTCACACAAATGAAAAAACGAGAAACGTATGGTGATCAAATGAAAATAGTAGGCCTATTTAACAGTAAGGCCTAATCCAAATAACAGTATGATTTGAGCGTTACCCATTATGCAGAACCGAAACTATTTATGCCCTGCAAATTATTGCCCAATTTGGCATCCATCTTGATTTTACATCGACTGGCCATCAGAGCCTTGTAGATACTGTAGCTATCTTATATGGGAGATCTAGGTGGCGTCGAAAAGTTTCTTAGCACCTGAGTGATCGTCAGCTGGGAGTCTATGGGAGAAGTCCTAGATAGCTATTGTCCTAGCTTCTACGTATTATTCTATTCAAAACCAGGACCATTCAACTTTATTTTTCAGTAATTATATCTCAGCTTTCATACTGGAAAATCCTCAAATTTCTCAACAATATATAATTGAGGTAATTAAAGACTGCGATACTTGAAATTCCTTATTTTCAGAAGCCAAACGCTAGAGCAACGCTAGAGAAACGCTAGAGCAACGCTAGAGTGAGCGACAGATATGAGGCTGTTTTATACATGTTAAATAACATATTTATATTATTTCACCACTTCAATAAAAAACAATAGAATAAATCAACATCATGATGAGTCAGTTATAGACGACTCAATCTGAGACATATATTAGCAAAAGATCGGGAAGTGGGTGACTGTATATATAGTGAGATATGTTTGGCCCCTTACGAGACTGCGGTACGAGGAAGATGGCACAGTGGAGTGGACTAGAGAGGCTGTAGTCCACTCCACTGTGCCATCTTCCTCGTACCGCAGTCTCGTAAGGGGCCAAACATATCTCACTATATATACAGTCACCCACTGAGTGGACCAACTACAAGAACGAGGCCACTGCGCAGATAAGTATGCGCAGTAGCCATTTATCCCATTTTTGTTATGTTGTGATACCAAAATGCTTTCTCCGAAACTATCCTTGGCTAGCAGGTACTTGGCGTGTCTTCGGTTGTTAAGGACCCTTACCCAATAAATGCTGTACTATAGTGCTATAGCTAGCTGCAAGATACTAGAACTTTGATTGATTTCAATTATTGTTTGCTTAACGACCCCACCAAAAGCTAGGTTATACGGGGGTACGAATGAGCAAGGTATTAAACTATAAAGCTATGAACTATCAAACGATTCAACAATGAAACTATGAAGTGATGATAATTGGAAGGACGTATACAAAAATGCCTTATGCGGGACTCGACGCCCAACGGTGACTTCAGATTCTGAAGCGGTGCCTCAGCTGACCGAGCTACCGAGGGTGGCTTTTGTTTTATTCATTTATTTTCACCTAGAATAGCTACCTATCATACCTGTAGTGTCTTTGTATGTCCACTGTTCTTAGCACAAAATCCTAGATCTCCTCATGAGTAGTACGGGCTACGAAATGTGATGGATTATTGCAGTCCAAAAGACCGTGAATTTGTATATATATATATATCATCATGGTAGCTGGTGGCTATTGTATCAGACACTAACCAATCAAAAAGTGCTAGCCTCTTGGAGCTAGCAAGGCCTTAAGTGGTTCATCACTCATCAGGTAAGGGTCCATGAACTCCAAGGTTTTTGTGTGCTACACTTTTGGATTAATAATTATAAAAATGACATACAAACACTTTTAGCAATGGGCTATGGGACAGGATGAATTATTTTAGCGATCTATATTGGACTTGGGCCTATGTTTCATTTCATTTTTTGCCTGTCTCAATTTATCCTAACTGTAGATGGCTATTGCGCATACTTCGATGCAGCAGCTTCGATGAACAGTTCCTGCCGTGATTGTCTCGTAACTACCAGTGGTTCTACCGTAGAAATTAGTAATTGTCATCGAGCACATATATAGATAACATAGAATACATAGAACACACATATGCATATGAGTATGTATATATATATATATATATATATATATATATATATATATATATATATATATATATATATATATATATATATATATATATTCAATTTATAAAAAGAATTAGGAAGAGATCACAGCCGCAAATCAGTGCGGCTGAAGAAGTACAAGACGAAAACGAAATAGGAGAAATGATAACATACATATACTCGTACGATCTGGGACCAAGATAAATTTAATGTCAACACAATTGATTCACTTTTTGTTGTTATTTTTTATTCATTCTATTTCAATTTCATTTTCAGAAAAATGTCCATTATTTTTTCATTAAAGGAATAAATAAACAAAACTGTATGTGTCGTACAATTGTATCTTGTTTCAAGAGTATTTTTCTGGTTTAAAAACAAGAACAATCCGATTTCATTTTCCAGTAATCTTAACTTTCACACTGAGAATACTTGAATATGTTTTCATAACAATAATGATCGAGGTTACTATTTACAAAGCGTTCTGATTTTCAAGTCAGTCAAGTTAACCAATCGCTTGAGTCACTTTGAAAGTTAAAAAACGTTTGTTCAATCTTTTTGGAATCACCTGAATCTTATAATAAATACTTATCAATTATCGAGACATAAAATCTTCAAGTTTTCTAATTTCCAATGATATTTACAAAGTGAAAAGAGAATTACAGCCGACAAGAATGTTGTCAAATACACATCTCGACATGACGTATATTACTATATTGGCCCATGTATAGGCCTACTGTACCGGTACGTGTGTGTTGTCTACATGCATTTTGAAAATACGAATCTTATAATTAAATAATTGAAACATAACAACAACAAACTACTTTAAATAACTCAATCATCAGTTCAGAGTGATTGAAGGAAAAGTGAAATCTTCACTTTACTACTCCACCATCACGATCAAATATGCAACCCCGAACATTTCAAATATGTAGGACCCAAGTAATAACAAAGTATTTGTTGAATTCTTATCGGTACCTTAATTGTTCTCTAATATAGATTCGACAAAAGGAGAAAGAAGCAAAATGTTTTTATATCAAATTCAAAACTATAATTCAAAGAAAAAAATTCCAGACAGTTTATGGTCTATTAATGGACGAAATGAAAATAATACGCGTTCTACAAATGATCGTCACAATAGTAAATTACGCTAAATGCATACTTACTACTAGTCCTGTCTTCTAGCTGACGACGCTCAGACGACTGCCGTTAACTCCGATGACTACAAAGACATGACCGAATCTCATGAAGGGGGTGGCGGCGTTTTAACACCCTCCACCCCCACCCCTGTACACTATTCTTGCATTGGTTGCCGATACCACTGCAGAGTGAGTGCCGAGACACCATTCCCTTCGCCTCGTTGACAAGCCAAGCAACGACATACGTGCTTCTCCGTCGGGGAAATCAATTTCATCCAAGAGCACGAATGTATGGGGAAGAGAACGAAGAACGCGAAGGGAATAAAGGACAAGAAGAATTGCGATCAATCAGCACCCACTTATAGAATGGTCCACATTTTCTATCTAGAGCACAATATATAGAGAGCAAGAAACAATAGGTATAATTGCTGTACTTGAGGGTAACGATACGGTGACCCAACTTCTGCAGATGACTGAAAATAAACCGAGTCGTTATCTGTTACATCAGTGTAATCCCACGTGGAAATCTACAATGCGCGAACCTGGTAATTAATTATAATAAAAATATTAATACAATCTAATAGGTGAACTATTAGTAATTAGTATTAAGGTGAAATTAGAGGTTGCCATGACGATATTGAAAGCACAATTTTTTTTATATATTCATATTTTCAACAAAAATGTCCAGAATAACCAGAAATGTCCAGAATGATCAAAATGACTTCCAGAACATAATTCCTGATTTCTTATTTGCATTATTTTCATTGTTCAGAAAAATGTTGCATAGTTTTCAACTTTCATAAATATTCAAATATTTGGAAAACAAGTTGATAACAAATTTAAATTAACGGATGATTGAATTTAAATTAAAAATCAGATCATATATTTGAACCAACTTGAATGCTATCAAAATAGCATAGGCCTATTATTATCACAGCATTTATGTATCGAAATTACATATATAGAGCATCCTATTCAAAATTAGTAGGCCTATTGCACACATTTTTGATATAAAATCTCTTATCTAGAAATAGTATGATGTTACTTATAAATGGTATTCTACACAGGATTCCAGCTCACGTAACCCTGCGCCGAACATAATTTTTTTACATGCTATGTAAATAAAAGAATAAATAATTGGATTGATCAATTTCTTCTTCTTCGAGAGTGGGCAGTATCATATACATTTTCTTATACTCCCCGTAACTTGACAAATAAAAGTGCAACCAACTCAATTGAAATATTTCATCCGATAAATTTACCTTATTACGGACATTTGCAACATGTCTTTGAGACGTGTTAATCTAAATAGATATCGGTACGCCTAAGAATCCACATGAAAAGTGCTATCGAGAATGGCTCAAATGGACGCTGGACAGCAGTCCGTTGAGCTCAGAGAGAGTTGAGACACTGCCTACCAGTTAGGCGCGGGCTAGCTGTAGGCATGGGTTTTTGTGGACGTTGTTTTTACTCATCATCACTTCATTGTTGCATTATCACCCGCTCATTCGTACCCCCACATAACCTAGCTGTTGGTGACGTAGTTATGCACCATTAAAAAAAGAAGAACCCGAAGTAATCATCATCTGTTGGCTTTGCGACTAACTCCGCAGACTATAGTTTGTTGACTAGTTTATGAAGCACCCTTCAGTATTGAGTTTTGAGTCTATTCTTTGTATGGCTCTGCGCGAAGGGGTGGTACGTAGGAGGAGAAAGAGAGGCACGAGCTTTCTGCTGAGGGATGCAACATCTCCCAACAACGATCTCAAGCATCCTTAGCACGAATTATTGCTGATTGGCCACAAATCTTCACTCTGGTGGAGAGCGTGGGGCGTTGAAGCGAAGGAAAAGGCGAGGATTTACATCACCTCGAGCATGACGTTCCTTATATGACAACTGACGTCATCATCTAGGTGTGACGTACGCGGCAAGTATGGTTCAGTGTAGTACAGTGGCTCATTTTGGTTTTTTTGGTCATTTATTCGAAGTAGATGACGTAAGCCCTAGATAGATTGGTCAATTTGAATTTAATTTAGAGGCGTAAGAAAATAGAAAGTAACCATGATAATTATATTTATATTACGAAGAGAGATGGAGAGAGAGAGAGAGAGAGATGTGACACCGATTTGATAGCTATAATAAATAATTATATAGGTTCTGGTTACTTTTCGATAGCGCAAAATACCACCAGACTTTTGCTGATAACATTTGAAATGTATCGGATATCAAAATATTTTGGACATAAGGGTATTTCTGTTACGTACCGGATGGTATGAACTATGGAGTAACACTAACTATTCAACTCAAGTACGTTCAATATTTTTCACACCTCTACAGTTGAAAACAAGTAAAACTTCAAAACGTTCAAACCTGCAAATATTTAATTATTATAAGCCAAGAGAAAGTTTGTTATCGATATAAGTTATATGCGTTTACCATGAACTTTGAGGTGCATGGTTATATTCTTGTATACCACAAAACTGAGAAAAATCATATATAATTATTTTAATATTCACCGTTACGGTATCTTATCGTCAATGAGATGGATTTGTATTCGCTATATTACTTCAACTTTTTGAAAGATAATTATTGTATCAGTCATTGTTCAGTATACTGCTATAGTATTCACAATCTTCTGCTTGACTTTGAATGCTTATATCTCAAAACTGTTTTTCCATACATATTACAAGTTTCTAATCATGAAAATAATTACTTCGAATTGAGGTATCAATATATATATATATATATATATATATATATATATATATATATATATATATATATATATATATATATATATATATATTAGAGATATATATTTTGAGATATATATATTTTAGAGAATATATATATATATATATATATATATATATATATATATATATATATATATATATATATATATATATATAATATTTTCAATATATATTTTTCTCATTCTTTTTTATATTTATTTATATCTATATGTGACATGCATAAATGAATTAACAAGTCATATGTACATTTGGTGATGAGTAAATTGCCAGAATTCATAATTGAGAAAATATTCCCCGGAATATTCCTGGAAATAGTTCCAAAATGGGAATTTTTAGGGAATATATTTTTTCTTGTTTACACTCAATATAGAATGAACAACACAATGTATACAAAAGAAGCAATATTCCTTCATTTTTCGTATGATGGCTATTTGAAGTTGGATGCAAGAACGTCTCGACCACCGTACGTCACAGTCCCCATTTCCAGGAATTAGCAAACACTACTATTGCATTTTTCTCTCGGACGCGTCAACTTATAGAAAAAATAAAAAATACTGTATATCTTGAAATTATGAATAGAATACAAATCTGCAATCTACAAATAACAAGTTAACTTTCCCTTTAATAAACCAAAACAATATCCAACTAGCCTTGTTTTTTCAACTACAGGAGTTTTAGATCTTTAGCAACTATATATTAAAACAATTGACTCACACACACAAAAATTATAGGAAATTCAAAGACGTTCACATACCCGCCATCCTCTGCACGAGGAAAACTGATCGATATACAGTGAAGAAAATAAGAAGAAACAAACATAAAGGTCAACAACATTTAGACTTTATTGGACCCAAAATTTACAATCAATTACCACTCTCAATTAGATCACTCAAAAGTTTCAATATGTTTAAAATTAAGGTAAAGATATGGATTAAACAGCTGGTAAATGTCTAAAATAATTTTCAATTTTCAAACTTCAAACCTGAAACCTCTGGGACTGGGATAATACCTGACATGAAATTTTTAAGAATGTATAAGAAATGTTTATATTGTTCAAGTCTTTAAAAATTGTTTTAAATTTAAGAAATTGAATATTGACTATATACTTATCTAATATGTCATAACTTTTCTTTTACCGCTTATTCCATTACTATAATACTGTCATCTTAGATATTACATTAAATTCAATATTTTCAAATTTCAGCCCACACACAGAGAATTTTCTCTATGTGGGCTTCTTATCTTCATTAAAAAATTGTTTCAAAAAAAAAAGAAAATTGTAAAGTGTGTAAGGTGAGAATAAAATGAGTTTGAAATGAAAAAAAAAAAAAAATATATATATATATATATATTTATACATACATATATATCTGTATATATGTATATATATATATATATATATATATATATATATATATATATATATATATATATATATATATATATATCTGTATATATATATATATATATATATATATATATATATATATATATATATATATATATATAAATATATATATAAATATATATATATATATATATATATATATATATATATATATATATATATATATATTTACATACATATATATTTGTATATATGTATATATACCAGTAGATATATATTAAATTTATATACCGGTATATATATATATATATGAAAAAATGTCGAGACTGAAAGTTTGTAATGCAAATCTGCAAACTGAATTAGTGGGTACACATAACGTAGAATGTAATACATGTTCCAATTTATTGATTTATAAATTCATTTTCAACATTTTTACAAAATCATAATAAATTATCAAGGTCAGGTTTTACAAACAAAAAATTTGTTCACTTGTGGATATTCAGCAAATCAGCTTATCATCCTTGGTAACCAATGATATTTCTGTACTCTATTTAACTTAAATCACCATAATTAACTCGAATAATACATTCTCATCGTTTGTAATTTGCGGTCTAAGACCATTTAGAAAAGTAACACCTTGAGCCCAATGGTTTGTTAACATTATCTGGAAATTAATGATTCATTCATGAAATTTTTATAGTTATTTCAAGAAGTTCTGTTATCGAAGTAGGAGATTTTGGCATAGCACCATTATCTTGAGTACACATCCATGTAAATATAATTCTCTATTGATGGTCTTGATTAGATGATTGCATAAAGGCACATAACAAAAATAGCTCTAAATGAATATAGATAACTGAATATGACGGAAGAATAAACATGATACAAATTACATGATATTGCATCATCGTTTAGATAGGATCACTCAATTATTCATTTTTTTATTCTATTGGATAATTAATAATATTCCCCATAATAATAGCAACAAAACTAGTGCACATTCTTATACAACAAAAACTTTGCCAGTGCAAAAAAACTTTTCGAGTACTTTGAATAAATTCAACGTTTGATATAAAGTCGCAATCAATGATGAAGAAAACAACACAGTTTATTCGGTACTACAGTGTAGATGCACAGTATTACAGTGCAACCTCTATCCATCATTTTTCAAGGGACCTGGAAAATAAAACAATCCATGCCAGAAAATGATCCATCCAGGAAAATTTAGCATTGATTATATGGGAGTAGAGTTAAAAAAATGAATGATGGTAGCAGGAGAACGATGGATCCGGGAACGATGCATAGAGGTTTCACTGTAAGTATGTGTAGGTATATTTGTAGGGAGATATTTTTCATAAGTTTATTCACACAATTGCCCTCCAATATGCTACGAAATATGTCAAGTTTCAAAGTCAGATACCAGTATATACATATTATATTCATTCATGTCTTCGGAAAATGTGAACAGCATGAGTTACATTCTACTTTGTTAATTAAAGTCACTGCTCGTAGCATATAACTATTTGAATATTTCTTTCACTGTGAAAAGAAATTTTCATCCACTACCTGTAATGGTTTAGGTACTTGTTACATTAGTTCCAGCTGGAAGATAGTCCAAGGCCAGTGTTCTTCCATTCATCTGTTCATATTATTAGGCAAATTAATATTTTACAGTCAAGGTAGCCCAAGTAAGAAGTACTTATGGAAAAATGACATTTTATTGACACTTTTGTTTCTATCTTTTATAATGTAATGATTATTTTATATACACACACACACACACACACATATATGGATATATATATATATATATATATATATATATATATATATATATATATATATATATATATATATATATATAAATATAAATAACAGGGCCACTGAAAAGCCACAGAATTCACATCATACGTATATGCATCGACTTTAATTAAATAATATTCATGAATTTTTCTAGTACCGATAGTTTGTAGTTTTTCATAATATTTCAGCAAGTCTACCATCAAGATTTAAATGCAATATTAATAGGTATATAAATATAAAATATATGGCTATAAAAACGTTGTATGATCACTAGGGATTTATAACAAGCTATTAGCAAAAAGGAGTTGAACCTATTTAGTTTGATTCTCAGTGGGTCGAGTGAAAAAAACTCACTCAAGTATAAAAAAAGTTACAAAAGATTAGGGTAGGGCTATAAAAAAAGGAATATATAGAATAGTAAGAGAAACTTGTTAAAGAATTCAACTAAATTAATTCAGTAGATGTTATCAATGTCTGAAAACTGTCCATTACTGGACTTCAACATTATAAAACTTTTTGAATGAGATAAGATAATTGTAAAACCGTTGTTTGAATTGAAGAAAATTTTGGTAAGCTATTTTTAACAAGTAGTAGCGCCACACAATCTCTTTTTTGAATTGGGTTTCAACGACGCTCTGTAATATCTCACGATATATTGGCGTTGCACAACCCCTCCGAGTTATATCGTCAGTATCTTTCTTCATGTCATACTTTGAATATTTAGGCATTTGCGAAAAATAAGTTACGATGGCCGTGTTCATGATTCAACACCATTGATGTGCAACTCAATGGACCTGCCAATACTGGGTTTACGATCTTCGATGTCTTGGTTAGAATCCACCCTGATCTAAGGTTAGACGTAGTTCAAACTTCAAATTCACTCAACATTTTGAGCTATACAGAAAGAATATGCAAGTTGAACAAGGATCTCTGGGTAATATGGTAGGCCACCTACTTTTTTTTAATCATTTTCTTCAAAGCAATGATACTGACTAGAACTGAAACAAAAATGATTACAGATTCATGAGATTATTGTCAAAAATAAATTAAATGCACAATAAATTCAAGGAATTGTGAACAACACAGTATTAGTGACTGAATGATTGCTTACTCTCTTGAGAAATTCTTCCGAACAAATTCTTGCACGTGCGTTTGTCGCTAGCTTCATTTCGCTTATCTCCTTGTCAATTTCTTCCATAAAATGAATGACAAAATCAACCAATTTATGTTTGTACATTTGCTCGGTGTGGAAATTTGTAATAAGAAAACTGATGTCATATCCCTAGATGAAAACACAAAAAAGATATTCAAGAATTATCAATTCTAAATGAAAATTGCTGGAAACTTTTTTCTTCAGGCTAAACAATAATTACTAGATCTGGGGTTGGTCAAACGTATACAGTAAACCCTCGTTAATCCAAAATTCAAGAGACCCCAAAAAGTGATTTCGATTTATAAAAATTCGGATTAAACAAAAAACTCCCTTTCGATGAAAATCATCACACTTCCCGGTGCGAGGAACCAAATCACTGATCGAGTGTATTCGGCTATCTTTGACAGCAACCGAACGTTAGATGGCCAGCTTTCATTGGCGCTCGGCTGTTCCGAGTGATTGAGTGTTCTGAGCTTACCGCTCGTCAAGGACAGACAGAGCGGCCAAAGACCTTAGTATCTAACCTGACAAAATTAGATACTAAGATCTTTGGAGCGGCCCGAGCGCACTCGGAGTCGGATGACGTATTCAGTAGCAGCGAACAGCTGAGCTGGCTTCGGCCTATTGTTACGCGTCAGATAAAAAGGATGGAATTTACGAAAATAATGATCAATTCAAGGAATTCACTCGATCTATTTCAGATTATCCAATCCGAAAACAGTGCTAAAGCAATTGAGGGGTCGAAATATTAGTTTGAATTACAGATTAGCTGGAATTCGGATTAACCATATTCATTAAGATTGAAATGGCCATATCTTCAGCCGGGGACTGACTTCAAGTTCGAAATATGTCAAATTTCGGATTAACCGAGTTTGGATTAACGAGGGTTTACTGTATTGTAAAATAAATAACTGACACATGATAAATTCCACGTAGGCTATAAGCATGATTCACTAACCCATAACCCACCCCACTAACAAATACATTTTTTTCAAAATGGATGCAAACTTCACTTTCATTCAAATGAACTTGCAAACACTCTGTACTATAGAATTATAAGGTGCCTTGAAGATGTTTCATGTGCATGTTAAATTAATGCGCCAATTTAGGAGCATTTAGGTGGTTTGCTTGTGCTGACGGAGCCACAGTCATTGTTTAATGCCAACTCCTCTCAGCTACGCTGCTGCCCCATTTCATTTTTTTGGAAAACAGTGGTTTTACAGGGGTTTTTTTCTATAAAAAGGCAGATCAAGCATGATTCAATTTACCAAATTACCCAATTTCCCAGCTGTAATTTCATTTAAAGTTTATACCCTCATGTAGAAATATCAATTTATTCAGATGTAGTTTTCATTCAAGTAGCCCACAAATCATATGGTTCAAGTAAATTGAACCAATAATTTGTAATATTAATTGGAATGCGTGTAATTATACCCCTTTTATGAACAAATGTATTTTAGATAAGCCTCGTTATAAAGATGGTAAAGAGGTTCCAGGGCAGACAATACTTGAATATAATCTGATCAAGACAAGAGTGGACTGGCTGGGGGTACCAGGTTGCAATCACAACCTGGGCCTCGACCATTCTGAGTCCTTTCGAACATTTGATCAAGTGCGGAACTTGAATATGAATTAATATTTATTCATTCATTCCAAAATACGAGAAAAGAACTGCGTTCTACAGAAGTCTTGACTTGTGAGTGATTGCTCAGCCTTTAGCATTCTCAGTTGTCTGTATAATTCAATTTTGTTGACTTTGTGAGTTGCATCTTCTAGTTTGGAGTTCCTGCATATTACTAATAAACAAAGGGAACTGTTTTGAAATTGTATTGTGTCTGAAAGCTGTAGCTATTCCCCAATGTTTCATTTGATTATTCAATCAGATACTGATTCCATGTTTTTCGTTTAATTTTAATGTTGCTTAACGACCCCACCAACAGCTGGGTTATATGGGGGTACGAATGAGTGTGTAATGATGAAAAGATGAAGTAATGATAGGTGAAAGGATGTTTACAAAAACCCTTGTCTTATGTGGGACTCAAACCCATGTCTTCAGTTCATGACTTCAGTCTTCATGACTTCAGTCTTCATGACTTCAGTCTTCATGACTTCAGTCTTCATGACTTCAGTTTCTAACACGGTGTGCGTTAGTTGACTGAGCTATGGGAAGGGCTGATTTCATGTTTGCATACCCACATAATCCAAGCATATTTAAGTAATATGAATCCAATCCAGCTAAAACAGTTATAGCCTAGACAAAGTTAACAATTAACATTCAATTGTGAAACTGTGTCCAGATATGTGTTAACCACATACACTTCCTGAATCCTAAATATCGTTATCTTGAAAATGGAGAAATTAAATTGAATTGATTTAAAAAATCATCAGAAAAGACGGGGCTTATATCTGATGGGTGGTACCGGTACTCCGAACCTTTGGCCTACATCAAGATAACGAATAGCATACACACCTCGACCGGCTTGCGTCTTAATACAATGAAGTTCTCGGCACGCATCATCATAAATCTCATGAATTTATGACAAAGAATGCGTTCTATTTCATCTGCTTGCTTCACTGATATACTAATACGCACAGAGTTAATCGACGTCTCGATCAACACCTTTTCCTTCTCATTACGGCTTATGATGACAGGTGTTAACAATAACTCTTTACTTGTTCTGAAAACAAAAAGATGGAAAGTAATTGAATTAATAATCACAAAAATTGGTATAACAAACACAGCATATACTGGGAAAATATTATCTAGATGTATAAAGTGATGACAGAATCTGAAATAAACACAGATAAAGCAAAAAATAGGCAAGAAATATCTTTTTTGTGGAATATGTAATGCTACGTTGAATGGCTTTTATTTGTGCGATTTGTAACTCTTACTTGTTGGTGCGCAAAGCCAGCATCCTGATGTATAAATTGAAATTCATGAGATGTGAAAATGTATTCTTAGACACTTATAGTACCTTATAGAACCATTAAAAACATTCAGAGTTCTGGGAAACGGGTCCGGTTCAAATCTTGATTACAATCTATAGTTTTATCTCATCTCCCTATTGAACTACTATTAATGTTTCAGTTGCATCAGGCTATACATCTGCATCTCACAGAAGTTTCCACTTCCCTTACAAGTAAAATATTCATGATTACGAAACACAATTACTGGAATAGGGGGTATATGCGTCGTCTGACAAATCCGATGTTGACACTCAACTGTTGCTGTTAATTGATAGGGTAGACGGACGTTTGGGTTTGCCAATCAGCGGCTGGCAAATGTAGGGAACTACACAAAATTCTTGGAATACATGGATTTCAACAAAACTAATTTTGCCAATGGCTGTCCAAACAAATAAAACGCTGAATTAATCTATCATCAATTAACAGTGATATTTGAATATAAAAACATTTACTCCATCCAGTTATGTAAATAAAACTACATTTGATTAATAGAATACGATTACTGATAGAAAGTTACAAATGGGCGCCGATAGTGCCCCTCTTGAATTTGGCCACGGGCAGCCACCCTCATTGCCCACCCATAGAAACGACCCTCGCCGTTATTATCATTATTATTTACAAAAATCGTGTTATATATACCGGTACGTCAAATGTCAATAATACAATAATACGTCGACTTCTACAGTTCGAGTGAGTCTCCTCCACTGTCGTGAATTCTCACACCAAGTTGAGACATGGAAGATGCATTCACAACCATAAGCTTATTGAACTTTTCTTCAAGACTCAGTGGACAATTGGGAATTGGAAAGTTTTGGTTCTTTGTATTCCTTTATATAATTAATTAGTGCCGCACCTAATGATCCTCCGCCACAGACGGAGATACATTAGGTGCGGCCTGAGCCTACTCGGACGCCCCCGTGCGCACGCCTATGGTTACAGTATGGAATTATTCTATGGGGGAACTCTCAACACGCCTAAACTAGATTATTTATACTGCAGAAAAAAGCAATACGCTCTTCAGCAAACACTAGTTCAAATCCGTGTGGTGATGATTATTATAAGGATTCTTGTGCTGATGTTCAGAAGATTCCATATTTTAACTTTACCCTCTCTTTATATTTGTATGTCCATTATGCATGAATATGAAAACAAACATATTTTATTAGCAAACAAGGATATCCATGGTTATTTTACAAGAGGACATGACAATTTACATATCGATGGTGGAAAGGCAAAATGTCGTAAGCGCCATTTTTTTATTTTTTTTTATTTTGCAGATATACTATCCAGAAGGTCATCTCCTTCTATGTGTAAAGTGTCGTGAGCAACATTTCAATACTGAAAGTGTGGTCGCCAATTCAATTTTGTCGTAAACGACAAGATTCAGTTTCCTTCTGCACATTTTGTTGTAAGCGACATCCATTAACAGGCAAATATCAATCAATCAATTCTCTAATCATTGAGCTAAGTTATAGAAGGTATCAGAATGCGTGCTTGAGGTATATAATTTTTCTGTTTTTGTCTCGTTCATTGTCTTGTTCAAATGTATCATCATTTTTCATTCAGAAAACAAGAAATAGACATGATACAGAAAACCAAGATTGAATGGCTTATTCACAGAGCCTCAACAGGGCTGAACTGGGGTGATCCCAGAAATAATTATTCTATATTACACAAAGACTCGTGTCGAGCAAGGTATGGAAAGCTTCGACAGAAGTTCACAAGTTTGCCATCCATGGTGTAAGTATGGAAATCAATCAAAAAATAAATGAAGCTGACGATGAACTATTATTTGTTATAAATGAAAAAAATACTTCTGCATTAAAATGTGATGACATAGAAATGAAAATCGGAAAAATTACACAACAATGCTCAAAACTGACCTCACTAAAAATCAGTATCTAAGGATACATAATTTCCGGTTTGAAATTTGTGTAGCTGGATCAGTGTTCAAATTCACTGGAATTTCATTGAAAGTAATTGGTATTGGATATTCGAGACCTCTTTTCTCGCACTCATTATTGAATGAGAAAATTTTGAGGTTGTTCAATATTCTAGATCTAGTATTTGCAGACTGATCCACAATATTTCCGAAATAGTCATGGGAATAATTTTTAAGAATTTATTTGTAGTCAAATAGGTTATTGATTGGTAAAACATCGCAATGGCAAAATATTTCTTTTCATGTCATTCCTATATTTTTCTGAACTTGGGAAGGAGTGATACTTTGGATCATTTTTGTTTGTGTAGAGAATCTATAATGTAGGCATAATAATAACAATTTCACTCAGTTATTGTAACGCAATATCGTTGGATCTATTGACAGAAATGACCTGGTTAACTTGAACCATTTGGAGATAATGCACAATTTTAATGTGTAACTACCATGACACAATATGTCGTAAGCGCCAAATATGCTATGCAATTTCCTAAATAATATACAATATTTTGTCATAAGCGCCAAAAAGTCGTGAAAACTCGATATATTTTCATGAAAATTTGTGACGATTTGTGAACGCATGAACAAATATCACACATGAATTTTGAAAATAATATCTCCAGAATTGAATTTATTAAACGTTTTCAACTCCCTGTGAACCATTTTTGAAATGGCGCTTACGACATTTTGCCTTTCCACCATCGATATGAAAAAACATTGTCTCAAGATGTCAGATAATTGTCCTAATTTTTAATAACAATTTACCAAAATACATTAAAGAAGAGAATGAGTTCAAATTGAAATCAACATTGAAGAAATATCTTATTGAGAAATCTTTTTTAAAGTTGATGATTTCGTTTAATTTTTATTTTTAATATCGGAAGATTTAATACGTATCTTATTATTTGTAAAATTACCAATATATTTATATGACTTGAGTGATCATTCTTCAATGATGTCACATTATTTTATACATTGTCAAGAATTTCAATTTATTCCTGTCAATAATGTTAAATATGGTAAGACATGCAAACAAGTTGTGTTTTTATGATTGTAACATCATTTGTTGACTTCAAGTCCAATACCATAGGCCTACTTGTATGTTTAATTTTTCTGAACCAATAAATGTAGGCCTATCATTATTATTATTATTATTAGCATATCTAGACACTGGCTTTGTAAGTGATCAAACTATACTGGCACTGGAAAAATCAGTGGACACGTTACAAGGAAGATAATTAAATGTCAGTCCCTTCAATTTGACAAGCGAAACTTCTAGTAATTATAGTAAAAGTGTAGTAGAGCCTAAAGTGGAAACATCACATGCCTAAAATAGCTCACTTTTTCTGAAATTGGTGTTTTCTTGTAGATTTTGGTTCCCTCTATTGAATAAGTCACCACATAATGAGTATTTATTGTGTTTTATTACTTTGTAACTCATAGAACATCCAGATTTTTTTGGTTTCGGGACCATAAGGACACGATTTAATTCACCATTATGAGATAGGCCTACAGCTAACACTACAAGCTCCTCACCTTCAACTAATAAAACAGCATGTTTAAGAGAGTTTAAAACTAATAAAACAATAAATATGTATGCAGTGGATTTGAACATTTAATAAAGGGAACCAAGATCTTCAAAAACATCAATATCAGGATTTAAAACATGTGATCTAGGTGTCCAACGCTATATGGGTAGGCTACTGCACTTTCACCGTATAAAATGAATATAAATTGTATTTCATGTAGGCCTAAGTATCAAGACATGGTACAATAATAAATTATCTTCAATATTTCAAGTATTGTAGGCCTACTAGGTATAGCTCTGGGTAATTTTGTGTTACTCGGTACCAAATTCAGATTCTATGATTTGTGTGTAATGTTGGTGTTTTCTTGTAGTTTGAGGTTTGAAGTGTGTTTTGGAGTAACCTTAAGTTTATAATTGTTATATTTTGTGTGTTTGCGACTTAGTTTAATGTGGCGATTTTCTGATATCACGTATACTCCGCCATATTTTTTGCTATGCTGTCACAGCTGGGATGACGTATCAAGTGGTTTAGGTTAGGTAGGTCAGGTTGGTGTACTTAACCCGCGTATACCGCCGGCAGGTGGAACGGAGCTTATATACTCGGTTTTTAATGTTTTGGTGATATTTTGTGTTGCCAGGTGTGGTTTTAAACAAAGTTTGATGTTTATTTATTCAAAAACACAATCTTCAGGAATTTTTTTACAAAATTAGGGATGGTACCGAGTAACACAAATTTACCTAGCTCTGTTCTATGCAATATATACCTACTGCAAAAATATACCTACTACATATGCCTTGAAACTGAGTTTGATTAAAAACAAGTACTATTCACTACAAATTCTTAGGTAAGCCTACAATTAACTGAGGTTCGTGTAGGCCTAGATATAAATAAAAAAAATACATTATTGTCAAAAATCCATACCTGACTTCAACCTCTGGTTTGTTATGTCTCTCGACTACCTGCGATGAGAAATTATCGAGACACATTGCAGCAGTTAGCGTATGCCTTACAGCTGTAAGATAGGGCCTTAGCGTTGCAGCCTGAAAATGAAAACTCGATGAATAAGTAGACAACAACATACTTACTCTACTGGTATTTTCTAATTGAAACCCAATAGTTCATGATAAATACTACACAAATGCTGAATTCCACAAGCATTTATAAATGAACATTATGACTACTCAATTTATGAATGCATTGATATGATTTTTTTCTCAATATGTACACTCCTATGTGAGGACTTTTTATTAAAATGCCACCATGGAGTATGTGCAGAAGAAAATGAAAACGACAGCCTACCAGTTGGTACATTACGACTTTCTGCAATTGAAGTCACTTGCTTGGCCTGAGCATCATATAATCCATTGGTTATACCAAATAGACCTAGGCCTACAGACAAATCTAGACTGTAAAACCAATGGTAATAAGGTGGTATAAAACCTAGAAATAGGCCTATACTGGGTCTAGGCCTACCAAGCACCTAAAAGACAACGCCTTTTGTCACTCTGACCCAACACAATAGTCCTAGGTCCTATACCTAGTCATAGACCTTGAGATTACCTTAGTTTACCTCTGTTGAAACTAGGGCCTATATACTTGAATTACAACAACTGTAAACTGAGGCTAGATAGTGCAACTATTTACTAAAAAAATTTCATTGAAGTTAGGTTAGGTTTTGAGTTAAGAGTTACACCTTTAATGAGTCACAGTTTTGCTTACCATTTCAAGTAATTCAAATATATTGATAAGATGTTTTAATTGTGTTCAATTTATAATAAAGTGGGCCTACTAGAGTAAACACTGGTGATAACTTGAAATATTAATTAGGGCTAGGCCAACAACATGAAAGAAACTTCACAATGTAGGATAGGCCTAAGATAAGGGGCGAGCCGCAAGTGGCGACTATGGCGAGTCAGTCACTCAGTCGGCGGCCGTCAATTTAACAAAAAAAATCTGTAGGTGTAAAATATGCCACTAGATAGCATTGAAAGTCCAAGCTCAACACTATGCGGGAACATTTCATGTTTACCTACATAACGAAGATAAATAATCACACAAAAAACTTATCTTCACGGCAACTAGCAGGCTTGAAAAAAATAAGTACTGCTTGCTACCTGGTTAGGTCGTCACCAAGATCTTTGTGTTCAGAAGACGTTTTCGCGTAAAGTTACCTGCCTAATTCTCAACTTATGGTAAGACTGATTTATTTCAAAATGGTGGTGTGTTATAGTTATGCTATAGAAGTTGTTAAAAAATGTTATTGTAGTGGATTTCAGTGAGGGTTTCAAGGGAAATGCTAACCACAGGGTTGGATGTTAAATGAGTTTTAATAATAAAGATTGGCTGTTTTACTCAAACGAAGAATGTTGGACTTCTTACTAGGTACTGCTCTAGGTATACAAGATCATGTTTGCCATGTGAGCGCATAGCTAACTCGTTAATAGGCCCTTGGTGTGCTAACTTCTCGAATGCCTTGCTTTATACTTAACCAATACTGTAAAGTACTAAAATGAATGCATATAATTAAAAAGTCTCTTATTACGATTTCAGGTATTCAACGTGTTTCTACATTTCTAGCTGAAGTAAAGACAATACTCAAAGTAATATGCATTGGTATTAGCCTTTGATGCTAGGCTAGGCCAACAGGCTAAAACTAGGCTGTCTGCCATAAACACTGAATACAAGTAGGCTAGCCTAAGCCTATGGTAACTACAATGTTTGTGTCCTAAGTTTTGATTGCCTACAAGTGTTCGTGGATTATCATGCATAGGCCCATGTGGACAGCGTCTTCAATTGACAGATAATACACATGAGCCTTACATGTAATGGTACTGTAGTGTCAAGATACAGAAACCTTTACTACTTAGCCTAAATCGACATTTGCCCAACCGTACATTGTGAGGTTACATAGACCAACTCTCAAGTGCACCAAATTACGTTAATTGCGTTGAATATATTAATAAATAAGTGTACGAACAAGTGAACAATGATTAAAGAAGGAAAAGAAAAGCGAGAGAAAAATAGTAATGCTGTCATTAAGACGGAACCCTCTGGATCCCAAGTTATACTTCCAGAAGCTACCGTTAAAGAAGAGCCAGGAACCGAGTCTCATCTAAATGGCGTTGAAGAAGGAGGTGGCAGTGTCCCAACAACAAGTAGTAATTCAAGTTGCAGTCATCTAGATCTGAAACCAAGTGGGCTTATCGGCTCAACAAATGCAGGCACTCTGGCTTCAGGGCGGATGCGCAACTCTTCTGGAGCTAGTGACCCTGCATGTCTTGGACAAGGAGACACTGCACAGGAACGTGAGTGTTTCGCACATCTCATAAATATTTCCTACTTAAGCTATTTTTAATTCAAGTACGAATGTTTAAGAGTAGGCCCAAGCCCTACATTTCAGAACAATGAAATGTAAACCATAGTACCTGTACATTTCATTATAGGACTGAGCCTAGGCTACAGTAAGAACCTAGGCCTAACATGTCTAGTAAAATTT
>OZ023327.1:71493413-71643413 GCA_964007535.1 Brachyptera risi | reverse complement strand
TGTGCGCCGTCTGCGCCGGGATCGGCTCCGCCTTGTCCAGCCTCTGTTCAAGGTAAGCTTTTACCTAGATATTTGTATGTTGAACCTCGGTGTCATCGGGTATGTGTCCATTCCTCCCACAAAATAATCCCCACTGTAGCTCTTATTGATGAGAAAGATCATCCGTCAACGGTCACCAACTCGATGGAACGAATTGCGCGTTGGTATACTACTAAACAAAGTGAATGATGCTCGATCATGTGGCAAGCACCAGTTTACTTTGTGTAGAATATGCAGTTCCTGATTTGTCGAGGGCTTCGTGAAAGCGTAGCTAAAAAAAAACTTGCAAAAATGAATCTCCAAAATTTGAACATTACATACTGTAGTCTGTAAAGTGATCACCTTGATACCTTGAGTCTCTTTCGTAACATAACAGCTAATACATTTGATATTCATCAAACCAACAGACAATTAAGGAACACAATTGTCCACAAAAGGCAAGGCAAAAAAACTGTGTTCGTGGTCGGGTAAGCGGAGTAATAAATGTATAGTTTTCGTTTCGAAATCAGTGTGATACGGGAACTGAGAGAGGGAAGACTGCATAGGTGAGTGAGCCATATGTCTCACTGATGAACATGCATTTTGGCAACGGCTGTACAATACAATTGATTGGCATTCATCTTGTGACAAATTTTTATATTGGAAGTTTGAGTCGAAGGGTCAAACTGTTGACACAATATAATTTGATCAATTGAATCGTTTGGTTGATAGGTCTGAATTACAGTCACATCCTGTGTGGGTAGTTTTTGGGGGGAGTTTTGATTTTCAATTAACAACTCATTTCTTCGGACCTAGTGATGTAGCACTTGTAACAAATATAACATTGAGCGAGATAATCAAGGGAAAGTTCACATTTTTTTACACTCATCACATTTATTCTAGGCTTACATGTGATTCAGTGCAGGAAGCTACAACATTTTTTATTCACCGTTGACTTGTTGACTACAAAAATGTTGGCGTAGAACTATGGCTCAACGTAAACTTCTTTAATTAGCTGTACGGTACTGTAAATCTGCGTGATTTTGAAATTTGTTTTATAGTCCCGAGTTGATTTCATAGTTGGAGTAATTTGACAATAAGTATTTGAATTTTGTTTCCTACATGCTCTTGATTTATTAGGATTGTTGCTATATTGAATAAGAACTGTTCTGTAAACACCACTGTATTTAGACCTGTGTGAACCTATGCCATCTGAAAATGAAATGATCTTTTTGAAACCTCTACTCTGATAACCTTGTAAAATTTTATTTGTATTGTAATGAAATGCGGACAAAACTGGTGTAATATTGCAATTATTGTAGCATACCAATAGTGTCTCTGTCACTTCGTTTCAATTATCTTCCTTATACATATCTACCACAATTTACCATTTTATCATACCAGAATTACAAATATTTCCAACCAAGTTAGCTACAGTATTTGTTCAATTTCTGTTTTATTGGTCTTGTTTCTCTATCTACAGTGAAACCTCTATGCATCGTTCCCGGATCCATCGTTTTCCTGCTTGTACCATTCATTTTTCCTCACCCCACTCCCATATAACCAATGTTGAATTTTCGTGCATGGATGGTTTTATTTTCCTAGTCCCTTGAAAAACGATGGATAGAGGTTTCACTGTATTGTTGTAGATAGACCAACAGACATTAAACAAGAAGAACAAGCCATAAGTTGATTGCTGAATAAACTATTAGCCTAAACTGTGTAATTCTACCGTTTTGTCAGAACGAGCGTAGGGCAAAATGTATCCATGAGAATGTTGTATTTTGAATTAACTTGATTGGTTCCTGAATGTTAAGTTTCGTCACTGTTTGCCAAGTTGTGTTCTTGATGTAATTTTCATATGCTATTTTCAACTTTCAATTTAAGTTCATGTAGCACTATTTTTTGACCCAAGGTATTCCAACTACTCGTTGTTTCCACTGTTTTGTATTTGATCATCATATTGGCCAAGCTGTACTACTGACACATCTAGAACAGCAACTTAGTATGTCTTGTCCCATGTATTACCCAGAATTTAAAGGACCAAAAGTAGATTATTGACCAACTTTACAAATGGTCATTCTAGCCCTACATTTTTTTTTTATAGACACCTAGGCCTAGATTAGAATAGCATTATCATAGTTCTTGACACCTTTGTTTTGTTGGAGAAATTGAACATTTTCTGCAACATTTCTACTTCACGCTTAGCTATCTCCGTTGAACAAAATTATGAAATCAATATGTTCAGGCCGTCAAATATCCTACTTTTATTCTTTTTTATCTTGCCGTATTCTCAAACGTGAGCAGAGAGACGCCTAACTAAATTGCCTACTGTGGCAATGTTATCGTCATTGTTCTCACAGTTGTGGGTCGAAACTCCTGACCGCTAGTGCTGGAGAATGGAGAATTGTCTTATAGTATTTGTTTATTCTAAAGACTAAAGAGTCATTAAAGATGAGAAAACATGTGTGAAGAAAGACAAAATAATTTTCGGTAATTAAAATGATCATCTTTACAATTGATCAGTTCAATGTATGGCCTACATACAAGAAATATTTTTATTTTTCCTTCATTGATGGGTATTTTCCCGATCCATTGAAAGTGATAGATCGAGCCTGCCCTGGCAATAGCTGTATTGGAAGTAAATATGCACTGTTGTTAGTAAAATTGATAGATTTATGAGATATATAATTGTTCAATATCTATTGTTCTCTTGAGAATTTTACCAGCACATTAAAGACTTTCTATTGTTTCATCAATGAATTTAATTACAAGAAGGCTAAGTATACTGTACTTAAACAGAGAATGTAGTGTAACAGAGTACCTGAGTTGCTTTACCTCATTTAAACCCAAGGTTGGACTAATAGTGTCCTTTTTTTCATTTAATTTCATTTAATGTTCTTTCAAATGAAACTTGTTTTTGTTGTAATTTTTCAGTTCTATTTTTGTATAACATTTTTGTTGAAATTTGTGTTCAGTATTCTAAATTTTGATTGTCTTTCAAATATAAGCATTTTAAAAAATGTGCCAATTGATACTTTTATCTGCGAGAAAATTGACTTTGAAAATCGTTATTCAACTAGCTAGCCATATTACATTTTTTGTGAGTGTCTGTCGTCTAAGCCTCTGACAACATTGAGTGGTTAGGCGCGACCGATGGGAAGCGTACGGAGACGGCCAAGCGGGCTAGCTAGATGTATCAAAGCTGGATGACAAAAACAGAGACGGTTAAAATCATCAGCATTATTCTTGTACCATCCCAACATTTCATTCAGAATTTCCAATAGAGTATTACAAACTATCATGTGAAGCTGAAACATTTGTGCCAACCTTGGTAGTTTGGTCACCTGAGGCACCGCTTCAGAAACTGAAGTCACCGCTGAGCGTCCCGCCTAAGGCATGGGTTTTTGTAAACGTCCCTTAACTTATCATGACTTCATTGTTTCATAATCACCTGCTCATTCGTACCCCCGTATAACCTAGCTGTTGTTGGGGTCGTTAAGCAAACAATAATAAAAAATAATAAATTTGTACCTGTACTTATCTAAATACGTATAAGTAATAAGTATTCATTACTCTCAGAACGATTAGAGCATACTTGCAGCTATGGTTGTGGAAATCGTTGGGGACGGAACCACCCAATGGCGTCGTCACGGAGGGTAGCAATTCGGTCAGGTTTTTGTGATGGAGTCCACGTTTAGAAAAGTCATCTTGACCAAGGTTTATGTCACTTCACTTTTTTACGTAGTACTAATTGAATGCATCCACGATTCAGACAGCTGCAAATACTTGATCAACAGTAACTGACGATTAATCTAGATTCTAGATTCTTTTAGACTTGCCAGTTTCCTAGTTTCAATTCAAAGCAGATGGTCAACCGATTCCACGATGATTGATATTGCCTCACTTATAACTTATGAGATGGCTCAATTCTGTGTACGTAAAATACATTCAGTTTGCGCAATCTGGACTAGATGACAGCACGCCAGCTAGTTTATTATATACTGGACATTGAACTGTGCACGAGACGACGGCAGATGGCACACCCTGGGTGTTAAAAGAAGGGAATAGTTCTTTCCACCTTGCCCTTGGATTCTTCCAGTTGATCCTATATCTTGAATAATGTTTTGTATAAAACAGTTTAATATCTTCGAATTTACTGTTTTTTTTTTCATGAAACAATTCACTTTTAGCTGTATGTACTGAAAATAGCAATTTCAGCAAAAATGAAACAAATAGAATTGAACTACAATGAAATATATAGAAAACGAAATATTTTGGTTTTATAACGTTTTTAGCTAATGTTGAATTTCTATATCTCTACTGATTATTGAAGTGCCAATACAGTGGTCTGTTAAAAAACAGTCTTGCCCCACTCCTGCTTTGTTGACCAATGTCGACTCGAATGACATACAATGTGTGTCTGCTTGTAGGTTGTACTATGGTGAAAGACAGCTCTCCAGCTGTCACCACCTCGACTGGTAATATACCGATGCTGCCTCACAGTCCTCGGCCCCCCGATCTGGCTACCAGCCCTAACGGTAGCCAGGGTAATCTGGCAGGATCACTCCAGGGTACGTAACCTGTTGGCGAGTATTTTATTAGCTACCGGTTGTTTTCAATTGGCTAATGGTGGCACAACCGGCCCACCATACCACGATCATAGAGCCGCCGCAATAACAGAGGTCTGTTGGTAGCGCACTCGCTTTTGGACCTGAAGGTTGCCACCGTCAAATTCATTCGTTTTCATAAAACTACATTTTTTGAACATTTTTTGTAGTATTGCCAAATTGGTTAGAGTTTGATTGGGTTGGGCTTCTGTTTCCTTGAATGTTTTAGTGTCAATTTTAAGTTAGAAATGCAAGCAGCGTGCAGAAGCAATGAGCCGGTAGTCTATGCCATTGGCTAATAAAAACAACCGGTTGCTGTATAGATACTCGTAACCTGTTGCTCGTCGTCGAATATGTTTTTGTGCGAAAAAATGGTTACTGAATACGTTTGGTACGTTCAAACAACTTGGCAGTATTTTTGATTTTTTATCCCTTCTCAAAGTCAATTATCCTCGCTTTGTATGCCATATTGAGCTCGAATTGAAAAATAATGTGTCACCGAGTATTAAGAGTATATTTGAATTATTTCAAGTAAATGTTCATTTTCGTGTTCAAACTTTTTTGCTCCATGTCCACGATCACTTTGACTAAATCAATAGACTCGACCTCATACGCCCACCATTTTATCTGTTGTAACCCTACGAAATGTTTTGACTCATACCAATTCAGCCATGAAACGTGGAAAATTATTTGGAATGTAACATTTTTGCCACGTCAACATATAGTTCTTTCTATGTATACACCAATAACAGGTAACAGGTTTGTGACTAGGTTGGTTTCAACTTACAGTGGAAAATTGACATTGAAAGTGATAGAATATTGCTTTGTTACTGAATGAGAACTATTATTCCAGTTTAGGACATATTTTTCTGTCTAAAACTAGGAAAGGAACGGAAAGTTATAAAGATATTTGTTTTCCAAGACTTGAGATGTTGAAGAAAATATATGTTTGTTTGAGCAGTTTTTTTTTTTTAGTCTTTTTATTAGATTTAGATTTGTATATATGTGGACACTACAGTGTTTAACTATACATATAGTTACTAGTGGGACGTGTCATGTAAAACATGACCTCGAAAGACCTAAAAAAGTGTATCGTAGACACTGACATTTGAGGGACAGAATGAATAAGCAGATCACTCGACATTGTCGAATGATATACGCAGTCCTCCTCAGTGTGACGGTGAACAATGAATATACACAATTACGCGCCAAAACTGTCAGCTACATGGTGGGAAGAGTGTCGGTGGGAGAGGTGGGGGGAGGAGAGCGGAAATGTGGCGGAGGCCTTTTGACAACCCGCGGCAGGGTGCGCGCGCAAGAAGCATTACCGGACAGACAGATGGATAGACAGACGCACAGATCTAGAAGACTGTATAATTTACCAGTACTAAATATGTTACATAAACAATTGCAAACAATTTGTACGTAACATCATTCTGTGTATTTTTCAATTGCTGATACATTTTGATACATGTTGATACGCCACGAATATTGCTTATAATTGATTATAAACAAAAGGTGCTGTATATAACTATTGGTATTCATGTTATTTTATCCCATTAGCCTGTAGGTCTTTTTGTGAAATAAATTTGAAATAGCATCACTGTGCATCTTTGAATTATGACAATTATGCCATTTAATACACGTAATATAAAAATATTGAAGTGATCCTTAAAAATTTATACTGAATCGATTAGTTTTCTTTCTCATTTTGAAGACCCTTATACTTCACTCAATTAAATGTAATCTGTTGAAATTTATTTAAATATGTTCTCTTTGCTTGATTCACTCCAATCAGTCTTATCAGCAATATGGATGCTGTGCAAAATATTAATGTC
This sequence comes from Brachyptera risi, assembly GCA_964007535.1. Lineage (NCBI taxonomy): Eukaryota > Metazoa > Arthropoda > Insecta > Plecoptera > Taeniopterygidae > Brachyptera > Brachyptera risi. Next base: position 71,636,947 of record OZ023327.1, on the reverse strand, counting down.
TTTGCAACGTGTCTTATGCTTTTAGGAGTGAAAATACCGGACGAAAACCTAACACCTCAGCAGCGGCAACACCGGGAGGAGCAACTGGCACGGTTACGCAATATGCAACAAATGCTCTTTCCGGAACAAGAGTCACCCGGTGGTGGCGGGGGTCCTCCTGAAGGTTGTCTCGACAACGGCAATGGCCCCCCTCCAGGAATGATGGGACCAGGGGGCGCAATAATGCCTCACAAAGGTATGATGATGGCTGGCTCGAATCAAATAACGCCGACGTCAGTGGCGGCTCAAATAGAATGGCAAAAACTTCAACACCAGTTCTACGAAGAGCGTAAAAAGAAAGGGCCTTCGGGTTTAGGGATGGGGGGATCGGGCATTGGGAGCCCCGCTGGTCCATGTCAAGCCCGTGGGGGTCCCAGAGCCCAGGGGCCACCGCCCCCTTATCACCAGACGCCGAGGTCGGCCAGCGTTCCCACTGCCATGCCCAGTCCGAATCCAAGCTCTCCGAACAATAATCCGACTTCGAATCTTTCTCTACCCTCGCCGAGAGCAGCTTCCGCACTGAATTCCCCTGCTGAGCCAAATCGCCAACAATTTGGAGGAAACCAGGGTCGGATAGGTCCTAGCCCGACCTCGATGGATTCTCCAAACGCCAGTCGGCCTTTGAACCCTAGCAATCCCGGCACACCCGTATCTACTCATCTGTCTCCGAATGCAGCTAGGAAAGAATTGTCGCAGAATAGCTCCGAGTTCTCGTCTAGCAGCAGTCAAGCCAATAGCAGTAGCCAACAACCCACAGGTACACACTCAACTTCAGACCCACTATCTGACTACCTCGTTAGGAGGAGAAATCCTGATGTGTTTCAACCAAGGAACAATTTTATACCATCATGTAGAGCGTGAACCAAAAGTGAAAGATAGTTTTCTATTTGCTTGAAACATCAAATCCTATACAAAATGACAATGGCAACTTGCTTAGCCAGGTAGAAAAGGATTTCATCTTTGGTTCGAGCTGTGCAATAGGGTGAATTTCACTTGATGAGTGTAACTGTACTTTGTTAACGGCTGCGTGTGATTCAAGGACCAATTTTGTTAGTGATTCATCTTCTGTAGGCCTACCACAGTACATAGCTTTTTGTAAACGTGACTCGATGAGTGGGTAAGACTCGAGACGGAGTATACAGAAGCTGATGTTCAGGGCTTGAAACTAAGACGATGCTTATGAAGAAAATCCAAAAAATTGAAATGTGTTTCCTATTTATTCTTTGATTGTTTTTCTAAATATTCATGCCATCATTATCAGTAACTAAACTATCTATTCCTACTTTCAATACTCGTTTAAATTATGTGCTATGATGAATAATATGCCATGCATATGGCTGTAGCCTATTTATGTATTACCTATATTAAATCATACTGAAATTCAATGTCGGTGAGTTTTTTCAAAGAACTATATCGTGAAGTTATTATATTGCTTATAATACCGTATTTTCAGATATCTTGATGTAAATAAATCTTCAGGTGATGTGCTATTGAATGCCCAAGTGGATGTTGGCAGTCTGACAAACCATGTTTCATTGAAATGTGCTTTGAAGTGTGTTCGACTGTACTGTATTTCACTGTACTCAATATTTATTTATTTCCTCTCTTTCTAGTGGACGGTATGTTTGGCCGCACTCTGCAATCGTTGGCTCAACAGAAGCAGCTCCAGCAACCTCATCAGTCCTCCAAAGAACCGAACCTGATGCCTGTACCATCGCCACAACAGATCCAGTACCTGAATACGTTTGAAGGCCAAGAGCTTACCATTCAAAAACAGCCGAATACTAGCCTCAAGGACACCAATATACGGTCTCCATCGTAAGTGGCATTTTTGCTCAGTATTTAATGTTGGAGGCAAAAAGAAAAAGACTCGGACTGGCACATGTAGCTTAGTTGCTTACTCGCTCGCTTTGTGTGATCCAGGAGATTAGGGCATGTCAAACCTCGGTTCGATCCCTGTCGCCGTCCATCTTGACAGGGGTTTTTGTGGTTCTCCTCTGTGGTCTCTAAGGCTAGTGCCGGCATAGTTCCTAAAATATAGGCCCCATGACCGCTTCCTTCCCACTACCCTTCCCATTACCTAAGAAACCATTGTCTCATTGATCATTCATCTGACGCCAAAGAATCTTACTTACCATTGCAGTGCATTGCAGTGCAACCCTATACACAGAAAGGAAAGGACTCGGCTTACCAAAAGGTTGGCACGCTGCATGTCGTTGGAATGCGCTTAGTTGTCAATTGGGATTGATGATAAAGAGCAACCAAGGTATTTTCCCAATGAAGGAATGACCTTACATATCTACATAACGTGGCCTTGATATATTCAAAGCTTTGACCCATTCACTCGAGTCAATTGATGCGATACCGTACCTAGAGTAGCCCTAGTAATACAGTAAAGTATTTTCACTGAGCGTACGTAATGTGCAGTCATAATGTCCAACTAGTTGGTTCATGTATGAATTGAGTAAAAGAAAAACATAGATAGAACAGCAGCTTACAGAGTTTCATAAGTACAGTAGAACGTCAGTTATACAACTTTGAGGGGACTGATGAGAATAATCGTATAAATGATCCCATAATAAATCCTATAAATTTAACAAAAATGCATATTTTGTGTTTCAATGATGTGTCAGGTTTTATTAACAAAGATGCATACTGTCATGTATGTCAATACAATGAAACCTCCTGGATCCATCGTTTTCCTGCTTGTATCATTCATTTTTCCTAACTCTACTCCCATATAATCAATCTTAAATTTTCCTGGATGGATGGTTTTCCTGCTTGGATGGTTTTATTTTCCTGGTCCCTTGAAAAACGATGGATAGAGGTTTCACCGTATAATGATAAAAACAGCTGTATGTAACGTAAACCAGGGTCAGCTAGAAGGTTATCATCTTACTACTTGAAAAAGTCTGTCATGACACTTTGCTGACGGCTTCACAAAATGATTGCTTGACACTGTGAGACTGTAAACAATCATCACTGCCATTATGGGATTGAAATGGAAAGGACTAACTCCACTACACTATCACCATCTGGCCCATCATTGCTGTCATTTTCATTGTTTTGAGCCAAAATGTCATCAATTGATGTCAATTCACTTGTAACAATATCACTGTTGATGTCCACAAAATCCTTTTACCATTTGCCATTATCGAAAATACAACTACTTCCTGTGAAAGTCACAAGACAAACTATCAGCTGTTGAAATGTTGCTATGACGCCTCTGAAGCAGCTGATTGGCTTACTAGAGATGGTGTCATTGTATTGGAATGTGGAAAGGACTGGCCAGATAGGATAGTACCTAACGTCAAGAAGAAGAAAAAAGAGCAGGTTCACCTGCAAGTGTACATTTTTGGGATTTACCTAAGCTTGGGTTTTTAGTTTTTTATGACTTTATGATGAATACTTGACAGGGATTCTTTGAAAATGTAAGAAGGGGACAAGAAGTTGAGGCGTATATACGAAAAGTCCTAAATAAATTAGTTGTACAATAGAAAAAAATGAACATGTAGTCTTACAGAGAATGGTTGGGACCACCTAAAAAAGTCGTATAAATGAGAATCGTATAACTGACGTTCTACTGTAGAAATACTCTTGATGGAGAGCCCGTTGATGGAACACAAAAGATTATATATATACACACAAACACAACACACAACATGCAAACACACAAGATTTTGATGTTTCAGCTATTGTCTTGGTCACTCTAGAGTAGGGATGACTTCGATTATCCGAGAATCGATTACTAATCGATTCTACTACCAAACGACTCTCAAAACCGAGAATCGATTATTTTGCTTTTTTTTTTTGGTGCGAACTATACTGATTTCCGAGTTTACGCGAGCGACGAGCGTGCTTCGTACTGTCGTAGCAACTCGTATTTGAAGGGGAAGCACATGGCCACTTCGCGCGCACGTGTCCATGTCAATGGCCATGTTATTGGTTGTTGTCACTCAAGTCCCCTCTACCCCTTCCACCAAAGTCTTCATTTTCGGTAGAGGTCTGAGTGACGCATACGCCTTCCCCTTCCAAATTCCAATGTCAGTTCCGGATAATTATCGTTGAGTGGGGTCATAATTGTTTGTTTTTTAAACCCGAGATTTTATTTATACCACCACAGCTTACGACTTTTCCTATTTCCTTCACTTATAAGAACTCAAACAATTGAATTATAATTGCTGTTGATTGATTAAAATAATTGCTGCGTGTTTATTTTATTTTGTAATCAATATTTGCAAGAATATGAAACGTGCGAACGTGAGTTTTATCTATGACGTTTTATGTTTCATCTTTTTATTATTTTTTACCAAACTACAGAAATCCCATTACCATTGTTGATATTGCAATTTCTTTCAACAACAAACAACAGTACTCTTTAAAGGAATTCCACTCTTATCTCTGATTCTAATCCCTTCACAAACTGTCATGTTATCTCCAAACAATCAGATGCCTCCTGCACCACTCGTATTTGCTGTCTCGTGTTTCCCTAACATGAGCGCTCGGTTGTCTTCGTCTTCGTAACAAACGTAAACAAACAGTAAGTGATGGCATGGTGAGGGGGGGTGCATTTGGTTGCTATGGTTACGTGACCTTGTATGGTCGAAAATAGCCGATCAGTACAGTGTATACCAAAGCAACTGCAACTGCTAATAACGACGTAAAAACAGCGCGGGAAGTTTTGAACAAGTATAAATTGATACCAGCAACATTTATTGTCCCAAAAATTTTCAGAATCGATTCTTAGTCGATTCTGGGCCCTAGATAATCGATTCTGAATTTTCAGAATCGAAGTCATCCCTACTCTAGAGTAGTGGTACCATTGTAATAAACCTTCAACGAAAATTGAAAAAGTAATGAAAATTTTAGGGGTGTGCAAGCTCTCGAATTTTCGAGTTTGAGGTTCAAGTTCAAATTCAGCTGAACTCGAAAATTTCGAGTAGGATTTTTTTTCTACTTAATTTTTTCCCCTTATTTTAGTTTAGAGTTCAGAAGTCGCTACTGATATAAAAATAATGGCCCAACATTGGTCAAAAACACGTTTTGCATTTTTGTAATTTGGCAGAACATACTAAACTTGGGAAGTGTTTAAAATTGACCCTAGCTATAGTAATTTGTCGTGCTTATCCGCCTATACTTGAGCAGTGAGATAGCTCGTTTTGTTGACAGTTATTACTAGGGATGTCGGAGGGTAGGAAAATTCCTACCCTCCTTCATTACCCGACTCCTAACCGGGTTTTCCTCCCAGAAAAAAAAAATCGTGAAGACCCTATATCACCTATTCATAAAAAGAAGCTTCATTTCCCTTTATCCAATCATCACTCTCTAGAGCAACAAGACCTCTAACCGCAAGGCTTGGAAGCACACTGACGACTGACGAGAGTGGTGCAATCACACTAGCACATTGGTCATCCAGTAACAGCTGATAATTGTGTGGGGGGGGGATACGCAAGACTTTTGCAAGAGCGCATTTCTTTTATGGCGACGAAATGTAATTCCAAAAATGAAGTATTTAAAAATTTAAAAAGGCAATGATGATCGCTTTTCATTGTTTGGGGCAAAAAAATGTAATTTCAATAATATTCCCTTTCTAACAATGACAGGGAAACAAACAAATGTCAAAAGCACATTTAAAGTAATGCCACACCAGCATCTGAACGGCATCATTTCGTTGCTAAAACACTTTTGTCAACTGAGCTGTCAAGGACACTGAACACATGGCTGCTGTACTGATGGATGGGTGAGTGGGTGGGTGAGGGGGGTGGAAAGACGAATGCGCTTAGACACACAGACCAGACCAAAAACATCAGGCACAGGAAAATGAAGATCAGAAAAAAACATCAACTACCTGTCGGGAATCGTTTGAGCCCAGGTTTCACTTGAAATTGGAACCGCTTGGGTACCCCGGCACCCGCCGACATCCCTAATTATTGCATACAAACTCAATGTTGTTGGTGATGAGATTGTGACAGATTGATGAGTAGTAGCCTAATAAATGATCACATGTCAATGTGGAGTGGAATTTAAAATGTGTATAGCCCAATAAAATTCATTTGCCAAGAGGTAGAATGAATCAATCTCGAACTCGAAACTCGCGATTTTCTCTCAAACTCGAACTCGACTCGAATTAAAATTCTCAAACTCGCACACCCCTAGAAAATTTGCTTATATTTACTTGATCTTCTTTTCACAACAGTAAGCAACAAATATGGCTGCCATTGATTGCCAGAACTTGACGCTCTTGAACTCGACAGGCCATTCTAGTTGGATCTCAAGAATCTAACGTTTTAGCTCAACTATCCTGTCTTGGTGTGCTCTTACGAGGAGACACACTCAAAAAATAGATATTTAAACCTTCATAATTCTCAACTTTTTGAATCTTTCTGTTGCAGGAATCCACCAGCCGGTTTAGACAGTGCTCTCCAAGCGGACAGCTCTCGCTTGTCCGGCGGCCCTGGCACCCCTTTGACTCCCACTTCCCTCTCAAACTACCCTCCCACATCAAGTGATCTAAATCGTTTCCCCATCCCCAGCCCACTCACACCTACTAATAGCTCGAATGAAGGGGGTAAGCCTCAGCAGCAGCGTCAACCTCCTCTGAACAAAACGCCCACTAACGACACTACTCGCTTTCTAAGCTCAAGCCCTCAAATGGGAGATGGCATGGGCCCCCCTAACTTTCTAGGTCCTCCTCACTTTTTGGAAGTATCACCAGTGCCAGCTGCTGGAGGAATGGACGTGTCTCCCACCAGCTTCCGCACAGAAAATGTACCCTTGAATCCAAATGGTACCTTGGCATGTAATGGAAAGGCAGCTCACTTTGACCCAATAAGTTCTATGGCACAGATGAGTCAACAGCTAACAAATAGTGTGGCTAACTCACCCAATCCAGGTGGAATGATGGGAGGGCCCAACATGATGCCCTTTAACCCTGGTATGGATCTCGATAGTTGTCAGGGAATGCAGGAACCAGGCCCACAACCTCCTAGCTTTGTCAATGTTTCTCAGCCGCACTCCTACAGCCCTAATCCAGGTATGATACCCTGCTCCACTGCCAACCCTCAGCCACCCATGCACACGAGCTGCAGTTCACCAAAGCCTGGTAACATGATGATGGGTGTGAGAGGAGCCCCACCATATGCAGGAGGCCAGAGAATGATGGGCAGGCCTCCTGGACCGAGTCCCTATAATGGGGCTAACGTTCAGGTGAAGGCCAGTGCACCGAATACTATCCAGTATCTTCCAGCCAAGCCACAGGCAGGCAACCCAGGTCCGAGAGGACCCCCTAGCTTAGAGTTTCTACAACGTTTCACAAATCCTCTCTCTAATCTCGACACGAAGATGCCTACGCATAACTTGCAGTACTTCCCTAATAACAATCAGCCTAACATGGGTGGTCTCCCCATGCCGATGAACCGACAGCCTAATGGCCTTATGGGAGGTCCCGGACCTGGACATGGAGGTCACATGGGGATGAACGGCCCGATGATGGGGCCTAATGGGCCTCTAGGTATGAATCTGCCTATGTCTGGTGGGATGGTCATGGGTCCAGGAGGACCAGGCATGGGAATGGCACCTCTGAGGGGGAGCCTGAGGCCTGGAGGTATGATGCGAATGCAACAGATGGGCGGACAAATGTTTGGCGGTCCGCCTAATATCGGGCAACAAGGCGGTCCGGAACAAATGTTCAGTGGGGGACCTGGGCAAAACATGCCAGGTGGAAACTTTGTGCCCGGTTCGAAATCTTCACCGATGGGATTAGGAGGTGCACCTGATGCAAGCCAACCACTACCACCGTCCATGGGACAATCCAACAACTTCAAGAACTCGCCGTTCATCGGCCCGACTACAGCTGATCCTAATTACGCGCAACAGTTTCATAATTTCCAACAACAATTATATGCAACAAACACAAGAAGTCAGATGAACAATCAAGCTATTGGACCCAATCAGTCATTTTTTGTTCCCAAGTAAGCAGTTCGACTACTTCACACCCCGAGTTTTGAGCAAGATATATATATATATATATATATATATATATATATATATATATATATATATATATATATATATATATATATATATATATATATATATATTTAAAGTTATAAAAGTGTTTTTCTCTTTCCTTGTTACTCCAATATATTTACTTGGCCACGAGCTTCATTTTAAAACCAGCTTTATGTATCAAAGATAAATTTCATAAATAGCTAGAAGTTCCACACCCATACATACTCTAGTTTCATATCAACTAGGGGACCGTACCCTCTCTCAAGTAAAACAGAAATTTCCTCAAATTTACGTCAGTTTGACTAATCAACTCGTTTTATAGGCCCACTTCCAGTTGTTTAGTTTTACTTTTTTCAATTCATCACAATAAATGTGTACTTACTGTACTAGATGTTCAAATGACTTGAATATTTTCAAATATAAAACAACAAGTTTTCAACAAAGTTATTGCTAGGTCAATAATATGGGTCCTGTATAAGTTTGTGTTGTTGAATGAATATTAGGGTTTTAATGCGCATCGACAGCGAGGTCATTTAGCGCCTGTTATATAGAAGGCCAGCTAGAGTTATATCTGTAGAAGATGATTTTTTATTAACTAGGAATACGGAGTAATAGTACTAGACCGTAACTCTTGTTCAGGGGTCAAAATTGAATTTTCTACCCTTCTTATTTTTTAAATAAATTCTCTGCTTGATTTTTATTCCCGTTCTCACTTTATTTTTAGATATAGGCCTGTAGGCCCTATATATTTTTGGGGGGGAGGGGGGGTTAACTAAGCACTACAATAATAACTAAGATCAATTGGCATCCATTGAATCGCATTTCTTAATCTTAAAAAATCCTAATTTGGAAACAAGAAGCCCGCATAAGAGAAAACTTTCTATTCCAGACCTGACGAAAACTGCTGAGCTTGAAATTCAGTAGAAATAATTTATACTAGTTTTGACATGTGCACATACAATTTCTCCCAAATTTGCTTCATATTTGCATTACAGTAAACCCTCGTTAATCCAAACTCGGGTAATCCGAAATTTGACATATTACGAACTTGAATTCGGTCTCAAGCTGAATGTGTAGGCATTTCAATGTTGATTGTACCGTTGATCTGAATTCCACCTGATCCGTAATTTGAACTAATATTTCGACCCTTCAATTGCTTTAACACTATTGAATGAATGAATGAATGAATGAGTGAATATTTGGGTTTTACGGCGCATCAACGACGGGGTTATATTGCGCCGGTTCAACACTATTTTAGGGTTTGATAATTTGGAATAGTTCGAGTGAATTCCCTGAATTGATCATTATTTTCCCAACTTTCATCCTTTTTTAACGCTTAAGAAGAAGCCAAAGCACATTCGGCTGTTCCCTGCTTTGTGTGTGTTGTCCTTGATGAGCTCGGAACAATCGTTTGTCACACTGGGGACGGCCAAGACATCGTCACGGTTTCTCAACAACGGTTTCTCATACATAGTTTCGGCCTGTGGCATAGCTTTCTCTCGCATGCCATACAAAACTCACCAAATTCTAAGCGAGAAGAGTGGTGATTTTCGTGGAAAAAGAGTTTTCTGGTTAATCCGAATGTTTGTAAATCAGAATCATTTTTTTAGGGTCTCTTCAATTTCGAATTAACGAGGGTTTACTGTATCTGGATTCATGAAAACTGGCATCGTAGATATTAGCCTAATGGTACCATAACTTCATAAGCCTCTATTATTAAAATTGATTGCAAAATGACACCACCTATTTTCAAGAAAAAAATTGATATAATTGGCTGGAAAAACTTTCTCTGCTTCTGCGCCATTGAACCAACTCTAATAATATAATTTTGCTTAGCTCAACAAGAGTAATACTGGTAGACTGCTATGATATTTATGGAAACAATTTGTTATTATTATTCAAGATATATATATACACAGTGAAGGTTGAAAAAATGGCTATTAAGAGCGGGCAGGCATGCAAGATGAACTCGAACGATCACAGAATCAATCAAGGGTCAAGGTCAAAATGTGTGTTTGTATCAGAATTCTGTGTTGGTGCCAACCTAGATTTGTATTCAATAACCTAATTAAATGGGAATCAATTTGATTTCACAAAATCTACGGTTGTGAGAGTGCACCTCGTGGAAGCTTGCATTACTGGACTTCTCTTGCTAAAGCGACCAGACAAACAAAACGTAACCAATTGTTTGCGTAGTCTATTGTGCTTCTGGTTCAGTGTGGGATATTTTTTCAAAATTCTGTATTGGTGTAAACTTGGATTTTCTTTTAGTAACAAACAAAATGAAACAAAAACCAATTTGATATTTCAAAACGTACAGTCGTGAGAGTTCATAGTGAGGAAGCTCACATGCCTAGTATTTGCCTACAGCCTCTTAATTCCTAAAACCTCTTGAAGAAGAGTATAACTACTATTATTATTATTACTTGAAGTAGTCATTCCGCGTAGATGTTACCCGTAGAAATACATGGCCCTGATATGTGACCAGGCTAATAACTCCAGCATATACTATAAATATGTGTATCAACTTCAAGTCTTTGTTCTTTACATAGAAGAAGCATACATGTATTCATGTCATCTTGAAAGTTCCAAACTTCTCGTTGAAAAATACCAACATTTTGTTTTCTAAATTACATGTTTATCAATGCTAGTCCTGTCAATCTACTCCTCGTTCACTAACTTTGGCGATCCCTTTAATTTGCCCCGAGTGTTCACAGCACGAAGAATGTGACAAATAGCACTCCACAGAAAAACATGATGCCTCAATTTTTCATTTCAGTATTGACATGATAATCAAATAAGTAAATATTCAAAATGGGGTGGTAAGATCGCTCTTGTGGTTCCCCGTCCAAACAATCCTATCTTTCATCCATAACCTTAATTGGGAACAATGATTTTGTATCAAATTTTGATCTTATTGAAAAAAAAAAGTATTGACAACACTATGTCTTGTGATACTAGTCTTGTCCAGACAGCAATATCATTCAGTTGACCTTATTTTCTGTATAGGCCTAGTTAGTTGACAACAATCTTCTCTTTGCACTCACTAGTGTACTAAATGTCTGGACAGTGTGGACTTTCTGACAAGAAATTTCTAGCAATCAGATACATTGTGGCCTCTTCGAGTGGGTTCAATGATCTTAGAAAGCAGACATAAATCTCTTTCGTTCTCGACCGATCAAAGAGGCACGTTCGCAATAATGTTGTGTAAAACTAAATCTAATCATGATTGTTATTTTAATTGTTTGTTACTTCCATTCAAGAGCTTCGCAGCCATTCAAGCGATACAATCGTAATGCACAATACTTTAGCCGTTTGATAATAGTTCTAGACATCTGGTTTTAAAATGTTGCTCACACCCCCCAGTGAATACTGTCAATTGCTCTACTCGGAGTGGGAAGAAGTTTCTCAAGTTTCTATTTCAAACAAAGTGATCTATTTTCTTATGTATATATATATATATATACATATATATGTGACGAATTACGAATCCAGTCGGTGGACTCCCATCAAGTGCAATAAATGGTGTTGAATCGAATAATATAAAATTAATATATAAATAATAATGCAATAATAGTTTGTCGTGGTTACTTGTTGAACATGAGTTTTGTGCTTTTAAGTGCCAGCAGTTCAAAATACCTTGACTGATAACTAGTTTTAGCATTCTCATTTTATTAATATTATATACTTATTAATAATATTAGTTGACTGGTTTTATATAATTCGGCCAGTAATTTCTACTGAAACGTGAACCACATCTAGATCTATTGCAGTGACAATAACGATCCCATCACATACTGGATGCTGCATTCTTGGCAATTCATACGTGGATGTTTTGGTAATTATTTGAATGAAATAATTTGTAATTATGTTGAAATAATTGTACCATAATACCCGCATATCTCTCCCACCATATTTTTTCAGATTGAATTGAATTTTAATTTGCTATCAAAATACACTTGTACTTATTGTCGACATAGAAGTGAAAGACATGCAAGCAATGTTGAGTTTAGTGTAAAACATATCTATTCTGGTGGATCTAGGTCTCAAGGGTCTACTATCTATGGCCAGATGAGATCATCATTTTGCTCCTGATTGTTGTTGATCAATTTACAATTTTATTCACATTTTAATTTACAAATTACAACTCATGTGTAAACCCAGTGACTAAATTACGATGTACTAAATTCGTAGGCCCGGTTATATCTCGTTCAGTAACAGGATTAGGATAAACCCAAATTATAATTTGGTTCGCTTCCTATTTCTTTCAACGTGATATTTATATTTATACAGGCCTATAATTAGGTTTATTCCTTGGCCTAATCTTATACTGTATGTAGGTACAGCTCAATATACCTACCGTACAGTGATAAAATCTAAAGCAAAGTAAAACACGGTACTGTATTTGAGCTTTTTCGATTTCTATTTCGACCATTAGTCGAGTTCAAATTAAATAATGAAAAATCTTTGTTTTTGTTTTCAAATATTTAATTTCACAACTCGTAAGGGTAGCTACAAAAAACACTTGTAGGTACAATGATCCAAGTGCCCGTATATGGAGATAGTAACTTGAATAAAACTTTTTGTGTGATTATTTATGGTTTCTTATAAATGAATTTCAACAATCAACGTACTAATCAATATCAATTCATAATAATACAGTCCGAGAGTAAATATTATTTTCTTTCCACGTGAATAATGTCACTGTCATTACGGTATTAACAAGTGTACTTTCTCCTCCTTTCTGCTGGTTGCCAAATGTGTTGCGTTGAAACTTTTGTACGATTTGAAATAGCTACGATCTGCCTGATCTCAACATTGCATTGCTGATCATGCACTGAACCTCACAACTTCACTTATATCACTTCTCCTAGATTTCCAGACGTCTACGATGCATGACGATGGTGTTGAAGAAAACCGCATTTGATTTCATCATTCATCAGTTGAACTATTTTGCTGTATATTCAGTCAACCACTTCTGATATTTTGAATTATCAATACCTCGGACAAATATTCTTGTGTATCTTAAGCTTATCAAGTTGGGCATGAGTTCAAGTCCTGCATAAGTAGAGACATGGAAAAATAGCAATTACTATAAAAGCAATGCAATCTAAAAGTGCTTTGAATCATATTTTTCCAACATTTCTTCATGTTTCTATACATTTGATGTTGTTTGATCATGTTTTTGAAAAGGCGACAAACATCGGATTCCGCCATGGTTCAATGTATCGGCGATATATATGCTATATTTGGAATAAAAGTATTGAAGATTCTATTTTTTGCAAAATATATCGAACATAGTTTGAGTAAGTTGAGGGATTTCGAAAACCAAATTGTATCTGCAAATGCAGGCGGCAGATGAGGCGTAGGTTAAACCTGGTGGTGGTCACCATTTAACTAAAACTATCAACCCGAGTGTTCCACTCTAGTGTTCGTACGTTATATAATGGTTTTAAGGATACCGTACTTTTGTTACGCTACAGAATCTTGTGCTATAAAACACAATGTTTCAAAATGATGGATGTACCAAAGTGCTACTTTTCAAACTCTAAATGCTATGAAAAGAAAGATGGACGCTATGATTACATGTCTCTGTGCGTAAGGCATGTATTGTTTTTGTATGCATCATTTCATCTGCTACCTGTTCATTTCATACCCCCAAATAACTTGGCTGTTGCTTGGGTTCTTAAGAAACTATGAGCAATCAACTATCGTTGATAAGCTATTATTTTAGAGTGACCTTATTCAAAAATGGAAAATCCGAGACAACGAGTTCAAAGTCAAAATCCTTCCACGTAAAATTGTACGGCGGGTGGGGGGGGGATATGGAAGCATAACCGATCTGCTGGGAAATGTTTTGGAATTTGCAGTCTCCTAATTATGTGGTGGGTGTTTTTTTTAGTCATAAATCAATGGATATATCTTCTATATAGTAATTGCATAAGACTTGATACCCTGCAAGACATCCCATACAAATCAATGATGAAAAGTAAGTTATTGAAGTTGATGTTAAATTTAAGAAGTGATTCAACAAATAACAGCCTTTTCAAATAGGGCCATTTTTTTTTTAAATTACCGTTGAAAAAAACTTTCGTGTCCTCATACCTGAATACCCGCTTAGTTGAAAGCTGGTTGCTGGTTACTATTTACTTTGTGGCAGTAGCATTTATTCAGGGTTAGCTAGCATAGTGCCGCTGGCTCTAATAAAGAGTCGCTCACTAAAAATAAATCATTCGTTATTTATAGGCAGTGTTGGGTAAGTTCACTAATAAAAGGAACTTGAAAAGTTCAGTTGAAGTCAAATAAATTGATCTTTAAAAAGTTCGTTTTCGTGGCTTTGCGGTAAAAGTTTAAATTTAAAATAACAGGTTCGTTCAAAAATTCACCTTAAAAATTATATGAAAGAAGGGGTTGAAAAATTATATATGTACACACATTTTCTACAATAAACGTCTCAAGTTTAATAGTGATTCAACACTTTGGATGTGCATTGCTTCCAGACACTATAGAACAATACAGTCAGTGTACACAGCCTACATACAGCTACAATAAATGTCACAACACGTCAACCTTGACCACACGTGGCTGCCGGCTCGACTGGTGACAAGTGACCACATGATAAAACACCTAACGGAATATTATACTTTCGGGATAGACCGTTGAATAGTCAATCTCATTCGGAATTTGGACAGGGAAGTACGGATAGTGCGATCATGTCGAATAGGATTGTCTGAAATTATAAACTTTCAAATAAACGTTTTATTCCGTTGCAGATCACCGAAAAATCGAACGTAAAGAAAGTTCAAGATCGTCAACTGTAAATGTAACACGTTCATTGAAAAGTTCAGAAAATACGAACACGTTCATTTTAAAAAGTTCATTACCCAACACTGGTTATAGGTATGATGAAAATGCTTCAATTTTGCAACCGATGGATTTTCTTGAAAATTATGGATATAAATTTCTCAAAATTGAATCGAAATCATTTTTGTGGCGAGTCAGAGCGAGCAAATGCGCTGCTGTTGCCTATGACGGCTGCATGGCATACGTATCCAGTACAGCCAGTGCCGCACAGGTGGAACCTATGGGACGCCATCTTGGGGTGCTAGCCAAGGGAATAGCCTGCGTATTTACCTCGGCATGATGGCTACATGAACGAAGATAACAACTACGGATCGGGAGTCTTCGCTCTCCCCGCATCGCACTTCTCAATGCAATCAAGCGTGCTGGGAAATTCTGTCACCACAGCCTGCCATTTGCGTGAGGTTTGATCTTATTAAATTTTGGTATTTTTGTTGCATATTGTCATTTATTATTATTTATCCAAATTGTTATATTAGTTACATATAACTTTCCATTTAATTCCATTTTTTTTTATAAATTTTATATTTATATCCTCAAACAACTATGAATAATGTAAATTTATCAATAGATTTTTACACTTCACCAAACTAATTGATTATTAGGAAACTTTATATATATATAAAAATGAATGTTTGTTTGTCCCTTGTGCGTTCCTATGCTGCTCATCCGATTGTGATAACACTTTGGTGGGTTGTTGTACGCGCGCCTGCGAAGGTTTCCCGGGGGCGGGTAAAAGTTTGGTTAGTTGGTGTACGCGAGCCCGTGAAGATTTCGCGGGGGGTCGATGGTGCGAGTGGGGGGGGACGGGGTTGTGCGTACGGTCGTGAGGCTTCGGGAATATTCAAGACGGCACTCGAAATTGCGTTGTACGCTAGCACGCGAAGGTTTTTTGGGGGGGGGGCTATGGAGGGGTCGATGGTGCGGGGGGGAAACTAAAAATATTGTATATCCAAAAGCACTAAAATAAACAGAATCAAAACGCAAACAGTTTCTTTCACTGGCATTGCAACGCATGCCGGGTACTCTCTAGTATCTTATAAATCTCATGAATAATCACAGTTTTTCATCATTTCATTGAACTAAGTCCATGATGAGATGAACCCAATAAAAGTCCCCCCCCCCCCACCACCACCAAAAAAAACAAACTGAAATCTGAATTTTTGAGCCTCTATTATTTTATAGATTACCGTACTAGGCAATAATTCTATAAACATGAATAATCACACTTTTTCATAATCTCACTAAAGGGAGAGATCATCCCAAAACTACTAGAAATCACTTCAAAATACTGCAATATCAACAAAAAAAATCGTGTTGGGCTGAGCTCGGATGCTTCCAGCTCCATGGCCACTCGCCCAGGGTCCCTCTTCGATATGATATGTAGCCAGCTTCACTTATAGCATCCACCCCACACCCTTGCATCGTGGAGATGATGAGACAGAAGAATGCGTTTGTAAAATGCAAGGCACACAATTGGTTGAACCTTGGATGGGATAGAAACGTAACGAAGCCTGCGTTGCCCCATAGATCAACGAACAACAATTTCAATAACTCCCTGAAATTGTATTAAATAACTTATTTAGTGTTGAAAGCAGTTTTTAAAATTCAAATACAAGGGAATTATAAGAAGATGAATTTCATTGTATGAACAATACCAAGCTATATAAAATATTTCTTCTGTTTGTATAAGCTCGGGACAAATGATGGTAACGAGACATTTTCTCAGGACCCTGGGACAGGACGTACAAAACAAGGAGAACCAGGATGTGTGGTCACTATAGATTATGTTGGTGTGAATAACTGAATAATACTGAATTTTGAGCTTGTTGGATATCGAAGATAAAGAATAAGTATTCATTGCCGTTTTGAACGGTAGAACTAGAAATTCTGGGCCACAGAAGAAGTCTGGGCCCTCCAACGAAATGTTTTTTCTAGTTCGTAAACCTAAATCTGCTTTGTCTTGAAAATGGTTGTTGTTCCACATTGTTGAAATGAAAAATAATAGAATTAGTCTCTTTTTTCAGCAGTCGATCGATAATTTGGATAAAATAAATTATATTTCATGAACAGGTTTAAAGCTAATAGTAATGGACTATATCATGATTACTGTGCCAGGCCAAAACAGACTAACTACATTCATCATTAAATAATTATTCAAGCCAAACATTATTCAAACCAAACATTATTTAAGCCAAAACGTTGAGAAGTTAGTATCTACGCATCATCCGAGTGAATTGTTCAGTATTATGTAACGGTTGCAGTCACATAAATCCAAAATTTTAATGAAATCTATGCATATTGAACCGCCAATTTTTTCACATTGTCTTGTAGATTTGGTGTATATATCAGTATGTTTTCTTCAGGATGGATTCTAAATTTTTAATGTAGCTTGATCAACAATTTTTTTGTGACCACAATTGTACAAAATGTGTAGTGTCGGACTGGAGGCACCTCAGGGGAAGAAACCAGTGCCTTCGTTGTACGTCTCTAAGAGTGACAACAGCGCATTGGCCTGCAGGAGTCAGCTTGCCAAGCAAGGCTTCTCAAACAAAAATAATTACGATAAGAGGCGATTTTAAAGCTTTCTAACGAACTTTTATCAAAAACAGTGAGGAACTGGAAGAATTTCAAGCAAATTACTTCTTGAGGTCTCTAGAGCTCAAACAAAAAAAGAAACGAATCCTGATTTCTTCCAGTAAATGTAATGGAAGAAAGTCTTTGCTGCCCTTATCCAAATGACTTGAATTGGTTCTGTTCTTCGAATTGAAATCTAAAATTCAACAAAATATATATATATATATATATATATATATATATATATATATATATATATATATATATATATATATATATATATATATATATATATATATATATATATATATAAATAAATATATATATATATATATATATATATATATATATATATATATATATATATATATATATATTTATATATATATATATATATATATATATATATATATATATAAATATATATATTTATATATATATAAATATATATATATAGAGAGAGAGAGATGGAATTTTTTGTACCAGTATTTACCAAGTAATTCGTTACGTCATGTTCACGTTCGATTATCTGTATGGATTGAAGCTAATCCCCGGTATTACTGTGGGCTTGTCCCACCGTAATAGTTTGTGTGCGGTATGTAACTGGTATTCATTTAGTTTATATTTCTTTCCAAATCATATTATATTTGGTAAAGAGCAAGTTCACTTGAAAAAGGAACTTCCAAAAACTACAGTTCATCAGCATTTTAAATACACTTTTTAAAACTATGTGTTGGTTTTTTGCGAGAATTTGACAAAAGTTCAATTCCGTAGAAAATAAATGAATATTGTTTGCTTAACGACCCCACCAACAGCTAGGTTATATGGGTCCGTAGGAAAAAAGTACATATTAAATGCATTCAAATTTTCTTTTTGGCAATCTTTTTCATTTATGTAGAAACTGCATGATATTATATGAATGAAAAATGGAATGAGAAGTAAGTAATTAGGTCTACATATTATGCCCTAGATATAAGCAGTGTTCGTTTTTGTTAATTTTAGGGTATAAAATCCATCAGCTAAACAATTTTGTTTTTGTATTTATATAATCTGTTGATGATCTTTATAAGTATTGAAGAAAACACCGATGCTATTTCTTCCATATTTCACCTACTTAGATAAGCGTAGCGAAGATTCCATTTCACATACCGAAAAAGAAAATGGGCTTCGGTTGTATGTTTTTTTTGTTTTTTTTAATTTTGTGCGCGGCATACAGATCAGGAAAAAATACCTGTCGACTTGAAACTTTTTCTACATATTTCTGTCATACCAGAATAGGCTGGGATTGTTTTTCAGAAAAATCGGTCGGAATGTTTTTCCTGAAAAATTCGCCAAGTTTGAGAAATCCTCATAAGAATAACCCGGGGGAAAAATACTTGAAAAACAAGAATTCTTCAAAAGCTCTCCAATTTTCACCGAATATGAACAATATTACTATACACCTTTTCAGTGATTTTTGCAACAATCGGATGAGAAATAACAAAGAAAACGCAATTAAAGTGTACATTTCATTGAATATTTGGATCAATTGGTTTTGCAAAGTGTATATGCGACAGGTTGCAGCACTATAAATATCAACAAGTTGCAGGTAAGGTTTTTGAACGTTTGAAGTAATCTAAGGTCCGCAAATGTAAATTGAGCCGACAAGTTATTTTTCCTTCTAGATTTCCATACTTCTAAGCTCATCTCACAACGCAAATTACGCATTTTCCTAGTAAATCTTCGCTCGTAGATTAGTTGTACTGTTTGGATGTCAGTAATTGCATAGCCGCAGCCAAACCACTGTGAATGAATTTGCATTCAGGTGAATTATTATGTTTGTTTCTCAATCTGAATTGAGACTTGATTAATCAGTATCATGAGCATTTTCTCCTACCACAAGAACATTTGCATTTACTAATGCTCCTTCAGCTATCACCTTCACACTAGTAAGTCTCTTTCTGTTGATGAATATCAAAATGCCATGAAATAAAGTGTGACCCCCAGTTCTGGGTAAATTCTGGTATCAATACTGGCCTAAATACTTTATCAATTCTGGGTAAATCAATAAGATTGTGGAACCAGCTACCAAAAGATGCAATAGGCTTCTGTCAAGTGACATCACCCATTGTTGCAAGAGACAGACAACAATGTCCACCAGTTGGAATTGACCAATCAGAATTTGTATTTGTATTTGTAAACATTCTTGCAGATGTGCTAGATGCACGGTGGCAAGATATTATTATTCTATTGGATCATTTTCTTGAATTCTAATAATTTCTTTGCAGTTCTTCCTTCTTTTAGGATATTTTAGGATATTTAGAATATTTTATAGTCCACCAGTTCGCTGTATTGCTATGTTAACGATTGTTTGTCATTTGTTACGTGACAGAAGCCTATAGAAAAGACTGATAATATAGCTGACTTTAACCAGATGTTGGCTTATTAGCTAACAGGATTAAGTAATTTAGTTATGTATAATTGTTCAAACTAAGTTAATGTATAAATATAATGCATACCATAGATTATACAACCACCTAGGAGAGTGTTATATCCTAAAGTTGTACAAATACAAATAAGTGAAAGATTTAAAATAGTGTGTTGAATAACCAGGAATGCTAAAAGGTTCATCTGTTAATAAATGGGTCTCGGACAGAAAAATGATATCAAATTTGAAACAGAGCTGATTAAGTATAATGCAAAATTCGTCAAAATGTTTGCGTACACTTCTTATATTTTCATGTACAATTTTAAAACTTGAATTATTTTCTAATATCTTATCAATGTCGCGAATATCATGGCACTTGTGCAAATTAATGAAGTCACCCTTGGCTATCGTGACGAAAGAAAATTTCATCAAAAAATGAAAAAAATACAAGTAATGATCAAATAAAATAATAATTTCATCTCAAATGAACCACTGATTGCTTATTGAACAGGAACATCAGCTGGTTTCACTACTCAAGTTACAGGAGACTTTTTTTCAGTTGATGATAATTTTTAGTATAATGTTGTCTATTATTTAAACGTGTGTCAAGATGTTTGGCGGCTCAAAACACCCAGCCCTTGATAGTGAGAGGTCAGGAAATGCCACGGGTCTGTGAGTATGCAGTCTGTCAAATATTTTACGCTTGGCAGTGTTCGAGCTTGCTGGAGCAACCAGTCAAGCAGCACATTTACAGGTTTTAGTTCTCGCAATTTTCCCTCCACTGCGCAGCTCCCTTTGCCACCCTATTCTGAGCTGCATCGAGCAACCAAACACATGGGATGTAAGAAACATTGCCTAGCATTGCTCTTGCAGGCGTTCAGTGGCATGTAGTTTTTATAATGTATTCGAAGCTGTCATCATTTTAACAGTGAATAACGATGATTTTGTTTCTCTTTTTTTTTTAAAAGCTGTATTTTGTGAACAATGATTGCTGGATGAAAACATTGTACGAAATGGAAGAAATAATTTATTCAAGATAAATTGGTTGAAAAACAGCATAGCAACCAGCAAATCATAGGGAGTGCTGCCTTTTTTTCAGTACTTAGTACTTACACATGAGCTGTCACTAGTAATAATCATTAAAAGATACTATTTTCATTTTATTAGCAATTACCAGAGGAGAGTTTGAAGACAATGTATCTCTTACAAATTTATTTTCCTGTTAATGATGGTATGAAATTACAATTCAACTGAAATATCAAATCGATCCATTTCACCATTTGTATGTGCATTGATTTGTATAACAATAATCTGTAACCAAACAACGTTGAATATTTACAATTTAAAATAGTCTGTTGTTCAGTCGACAATGTGTTTCAATTAGTACGAGCTTTTAAGCCAGGTGGCGTTGCGAGATTTGTACGTCATTCCCCCTCTCCAATCATCTGTGACCTGCTGATCTGTAATAATGCCTGCCGTGCCGTTGTACAAGTGTAGTGAAACCAGCTGTCAGTTGGTTCGTATGTGAGATTGTTTAGACTGGTTCAAAGAATCACAATAATGGCTGATGCTAATGAAATTGCGATTTCAACTATAAAATCAAATCCTACTGTTGTGTCTGACAGCCCAATCACGGATCCAGGATCAATAATTAAGGTGAACATACTGCTTTTCGTACTCTAATTTAGGTTATTTTGAAATTTGTATGGATACCATTAGTATACGCTAGGCCTACCAAGGCGTACCATCTCCAGAAGACGGTGCCTATTAGACTTAATTGATGGCTAACAGGCAAGGTACATTTACCGTACCACACGTAGAGGAATTACGCAAGTGCGACATCAAACTCGTGATGTTTAACAAAAGATGATCTCAATACTAGTATTAGCACCAGAAAGTAGGTTGGCTCCTGTCTAGGCTGCTGTGAATGAGAGGTTACTACAATGAATGATTGATGCCACACTGCTCAAGTTTTCTTGGAATTTGGAGCTTTCCTATGGACTGTTGAGGAACTGATTGTAGGAATAATCAAGATATCTTCGTCGATGATATTGATATTTTCAAAGATCATACAACCAACATTAAACATACATTCTTTGTATAGACTATACATTCCACATGTTCACATGGCATTTCTATTTTTTTCATTCTTTAAATTTAATTACATGATGTGGTTTTCTGCATTGATGACCATGGTGCAAAGTTGATTAGATTAGATATACATTGAGATCGGTGTAAAACTACATTATAGTCGGTGAACAACCCGAGTATGGTACCAACCTGGTACCATTATTCCCAAGTTAATATCAGTCCTATGTTTCATTTGGTTTTTGATTTTTGGGGGTTGCCACAGTACCGTGAGCATGTGTATATATATACTTCATCTATGTTGAAATGTACCAAGGTGTCGTTTCTATTATCTCTTGTGTTGAATGTAATGTTATATCAGCTTTATATATGTAAATTGAAATACTGAAAAGTTGTTCTTAATTGTGGATATGCCATGCCCTAATGCTTTTACTTCTGACGGAACTAAGAAGTCCCTCATTGATCCTACGATACCGGTTTGATGAACGTAGTTTGCATATTTTTCTAGCCAGGTTGCGAAGCCCCATTTTGTATGCAGTAGATGGTTTTTCTGCAAATTTTCCCAAAACTCATGTTGCTATTTATTATACAAAATTTTTGAAAATGATGATATAAATAAGGAAAAAATAGACATAATTTATAGTTTCATAATTTAATATAATAATATTTTGTCTATTTAGGGTGCTATTTTCAATACATTCAGTTTATAATTACTACTATTACCAGTGCCGGACTGGCTCTCACAACCGGCCCGGGCATAAATACAAAAAGCGACCCACGGGGGGGGGGGGGGGGGGGGGTCATAAATAATGTTTTTGTGATTGAGGTTTATTTTTGCACTTTTGGTTTCAAGCGATCTCAGTTCAAGATTGGTGTAAGCCCATAAGTTTAATTTATGTTGATATAGAAAATTCCAGCATTTAAAAAAAAATCAATACACAGTACCGGTACTTATATATATATATTGAAAGAATACGAAAGATAAATCTTTTTTTTGTATACTCGGGTCTATAGATAGAATCACTCACAATATAAAGCTACGTTCATAGAGTCAGGGCAGCCCAAATTTGCCCGACCGTCGAAAGCAACAAGCTAATGACGTCCGGGTACTGTGTGCCATCCCGTGTGGCCCTAAGGGTAGGTTGAATTCAAACTTGCCGTGTTGACGTATAGGCGATATCATGACCAGGTTTGTAGTAGTGTTCGACGCACCAACTATCGACTGCCAAGCTCGTCATGGACCTTGCCGTAGTAATAATAATAGTAATCTTTATTGTCTCTTCTTTGATCATAACGTAGTATCAATCAGTCACTTACAGAAATGAGAAATATCATAGTAGAGAAAATAACATGGTAAATATTGAACACATATTAAGCACACATAGTGTCGCATTCATATTTATCGATTGAGTAGATTTACATTCCAAAATTTTTTAGGTATCGATTCAATTTGATATACGGTATACACCTCCATTGACAAGTGCATAATTGCAAATTATAACGTAGATATGTGCAACGAACTATTATAGCAATGGTGAGCATTTTGAAAGTAATTTGACAGCTGTAAGTTTGTCATGGATACCAACTCAATTCATATTCATGTCAAACAAGTTATGCCAACACTTGCCTGTCAAACATGAGAATCGACCGGTTGTCGTGGTAGTAAGAATGATATGAACCTTTTGACGCCGTGCCGCGCTCGATAGAAATGCCGTGTCTATGAGTGTACGTTGAGTTTATATCGGCAAAACATTAGTAGGCCCAACTCGTGAGCCATAAATGCATAGTGTCTATACTGGCTCCATTGAAAAAATGTATTGAAAAGCAATAGTTGAAATAAGTTTGAAACATTTGGTTTTTGCTCAAATTAATCATTTCTATTACTGTATTGTGAATTGTGATTTTTCAAATGCAACTAGAATGATCAAGTGTTGATTTTTTATTTTTTTTTATTGGTCACACATTAAATACATTATTACAGAAACACTCATCATAAAATCCTACAAAGCCTGTAATGCTGGCTTGACTGTAGGGGTAAGATAACATATTATGTTTGTACATATCGTGTTTCACTCCTACTGGTATTGAAAGCAAAAATTAATAATTGAGTCCTTATAAAATTGTATCCTGCTAGTATTAACGAACTATTACGTTAGGCTCACGTTGTTTCAGAGTTGTGTCACCAAAGACGATAGATTATTTCAAGACATACCACTGATTCTCACTCTTACCCTTACTACTTTTTCTCCACACTCTTGTACCCCTTCACCATGTAGTAATACCACCATCCAAAACAAGTGCTGATTAATTGTGCCCCATTGTGCTGGTATTGGGTCATCATTTTAACGAACCACGAAATACAGAGAACTGAAAATACTGAGAAAGGAGGATCGTCTATGTAATTTCTTCAGGGTAATGGAGGGAGAGGGGAGATGGCGGGAACTGCATGAGTTGATAGAAAGAAATTGATCAAAGTATGGAGGTAGGCGAGGTCATGATAGAGTGGTAGTTATAAAGGGGACTAGATTAGATGTCGGTACATTCTCTTTCTCGAATAGGACAAGTAAGGACTGGAATGGGCTTGGTAGAAGTGTTTTTGAGGGGGATGAAATAGGGTTAAAGTTATTCCGTCAGAGGGTTAGGGAGGCGGTGGGAAAGGGATAGTAAGGGAACTTGCCACCGTGCATTTATGTGCAATTGTGAGAGTTTTTAAATAAATAAAAATTAATTTGTTTATTCACAATATTACGCTGCTTTTTAACTCATCACGAAAAATATATTTCAAGTTGACGTTTTGACAATTTCTCCATTTCTTAAATAATTTAACTCTTCTAGAACCAACAAAGCCTCAGTCATCCAAGTTTTAGTCTTTTTTGGCTTTTTCTTATTTTTATTGCAAATTAACTTAACAGTAGCTTGGTCATAGCAATTATTAAACAGTCGCTCAATATTATTATACATTTTATTACTGTCATTAACATTAATAACACGATTTCAAACGATACCTCTCATCAGCCTAATCAATTTCTTTTCTTGATAACATTTCCTCATTGAGACATGTTTGACTACCAAATCTCTAGAAATATGATTCCTTAACGCAAAGTTCATAGCAATTAAATAATGATCAGAAAATTTACTTTCATAAATCACTGATTGTAAGGAAACCTCTTTAAATCTAACAAAAATATGATCGAGACAAGTACTAGTAAAAACCTGATTTCTATATTCCTCGCGGGTTGCCTCCACCATGTCTATTTTGACGTAACTTGAAAAAGGAAGTGTAACCATCAAAATTATAACCTTCATCGACGTGTTTGATAAAAATCTCACTTAAGACTAATATATCGAAATTACTAATTCGATTACCGGTATATAATAATACAGAGAGTTCATTCCAATTTTTATAGAATGATCTGATATTCAAATGTACTACTTTTCTGTCACTATTTGTTGAAAACCACTCATCAATGTTATCTGTTTCTTCTTGAACAGCATCAGTTATGTCATAGAACGGGTTACCATTGCGCATGTAACAACAAAAACTAGTATATAACTCTTTTCACTTAGCTTTCCTCATACTTTATGCAGTGTATACCTCTCAAGATAATATTTGTTGACTTTTTCAGGGTTTGGATGGAACAAATGCATTTGTTGGGCAAAGGACAAAACTGGTAAGGCTATTAGTTACTATAATGCTCTTTAGGTTGTGTTACTTATGAATTGTTGTTATGTATCCTTTCCACCTTTTCCTCTTCAGAGATTGATGAATTAGGCCTATGTCAAGCTTTGGAGGGGGGGGGGGGGGGGACAAAATATTATTATGTTTTGTTTTGGATCAAGGGTTATTTTTATCATTTTAAAATTATCCATTGAAATAATAGAATCCATAGGCCTAGACCTCCCAAATTATTCTTTGAATTTTCCAAAATCTCCATGTATCATCCCTCATTGTATTATTCAGATCAACTGAGGTGAGAGGGAGATGAATAATTGTGAGGTAATATTAGGGGTGGGGTTATCCTAACATTTCCGAGTGTGAAAGGGAGAGGTAGAAAGTCCAAGTATGACTATCCACTGTCTTCATGCTCTATGTACTCTTGCTTTCATCCCATTCTTTTCGCATGAGTATCCTGTCTCGACGATCAACTCACTCATCTTTGTAGTTGAATGTTGTGTGCGCTCATTTGTTTGCTGCTTATCTTTGCCAATTCAGTCACTCAGTTATAAGTTGAACCGCAAAAGTTACAACTCATATCTTTTAAAGAAATTATTTGTGTTCATAAGTTCTGGGTAATGATGAGTGGTAGGGCTACCCAAGTCATAACATTTCTAGTCGTGTTTGAGACTTATTATTGAAACTTCAAGTTTAAAAAAAACTTGAATATTGAAGTGATCTCTGGTCGAGACAATATTTGTACCATGAATTTATCCATCTTATTAATTTCTTTTAGTTATATGTTACTAATATATAATTGTGAGATGTGGTTTAGAACCATATTTCAATTTTTATCCTAGATTTATCCTTCATTTTATTTTAAAAAAGTATCGAATTAAAGACACTATTTCTGTCGTTCGATCTTGAACTAGTTAGTGCACTAGGCTGAACGTGATCGATCTCATTTGGACAAACATCCTGCTTGAAACTTGCTCGAAATGCTCTATTCTTACTCAAACTTGCTTGAAATTTAAAATAAGCTCTGCTCGCACGCATTAGTTAGTGGTGCTGAGAAAACGTTGTGCTCTACCATTCTATTTGATTCATTGCGTGCTTGCTTTCATGATAACAAGAGTGATCATACATTTCTATTACCCTATCTGAAACCTTTATATAGCAAAATTGCTTTTGTACTAATTTCGTTTTTATCCTGAAATTATGACATGAAATAGTATGCATCTCTTCAGATGGGTAACATACCGGTAGTATATTAGAGTTACTAAATATATTTGTCCTAGGAAACAGTCATCAATACATTTATGCTTGTACTTGTACGTATCTCTGACATGGTACTTGAAATTTACCATCATGCATAGGTAGGCATGCCTATATTAATGGTCCATTGTTTTACTAGCTCTCAATATAGGCCTTCAATTGTAGAAGTAATCACTACAATTTCAAAGATTATGTGGAAGCAAATTGTGCATAACACATTTACTTGGATTATTGTTGTATTTTTCCCAAGTATAAGATTTAAAAATTGAAATCAGAATACTGCATTTGAATGTAAATTTCAAGACTACAATATGAAAATCATGATAGCGGTCTGCACAATAATTTGTGCAAATTCAGACAATTAATAATAATAATAAGTCTTTATTTCTTTCAAAACACAACACAGTTAAGTATACATAGTTACAAACATAGTTGGCATTTAAAAGAAAATGGCGACGTTCGGTGGGATGCCGCTCTTCCAACTAACCATGATTAATGGTAAGGAGCATCAACAAAAATACTGTTAGTTTTTTTCAAGTAGATACTGTAAAATTGAGCCTTCCCTTACGCTCAGCCGATTACTATCAACTAACAACACAACCATCAATCAAATCAATTACAATCAACAAGGCCATTTCCTTGACCATCTCTGATTTGGGTGAAACTTGTTATATCTATGGAAATTCGAATCTATAACAATCGTGGAAAATTTTGTGTTTCTAGCGTTCTTAGTTTTCAAGTGGCTCGCCCAAAATACCAAATTTTGCTATGCACCGCGAAGTGCCAAATTTTGTCACTTTCGCACCATGCGACATAGAAGCCCGATTCTATTTTCTAAATGCAGAGATTTCAATAGGCGTTTTGAAAATGTTGCCAAGAGTCCATTCCTACGAGAGTATCGTGTCAAAAATATGAAAACAAAATTTTAAACCCACCCCACTAAAAAAATTTTTTTTTTTAATCAACATATTTTCATACACATATGTCGTTTCCACGAACAAACTTCCATCATGGGATCGCAATGGGATCATGAAATATCACAGGGTCATACATTGAATTTAGGCTTAGTTTTAGGTTTCTTCGTGTACCTGTACTCTTTTCATACCTTGCTTCTTACATTGTCATTTTTCTTTTTTTTTTCTTTTTTGGTTATAGTTTGGTTGTATGATCAAGTTTGGTTTGGTTCCGATTTCATATTTTCTTCTTTCATTTGGTGTTTTAATACTTTTTTCTCTTGACTTCCTTTGAATGTTGTGATAGCATTTTAAGAAACCTGCCTTGAAGATCCTCTAATTTCAGAACTGTTCAATTTTTTACCAGTCTGCATACATTGCAGATTGCTACACATAATTTATCATTTAGCCACATCCAAATATAGTTGTTACCTCTTTCAAAATGAATTCAATAAATATGTGATCATATCAATTCTATAGGCCTACTGATCAGAGATATAATTCAGCCCATGGCCCACTCATATTTCATCATACCATGTAAATATTTGATTCCAGCAATTGATCATGGATTTGTTTAAGCTACACTTCGGGCGTTTTAAGACGTATAAATATTTGATTGAATTGTCACTCTTTTGAATACAAGCTAATTTGAGAATTGTTTTTTGCAATTCAAAAAAAAAAAAACATCATCCCCAATCATGCCAAATAGTGTTGTAGTTATTTCTTTTCTTCATACCTTAGTGATATTAAATATATACCGTGTTATGTATGTGACTGTCATGTGATTGGTTTGATGTTTGTGAACTTGTGTCGTTGGCAGGACGCCAAGTCGTCCGGCGCGTTAAAGAAGTCGAGCCGCTATCGTAGCCGCTCTCTCTCGGCATCTTCCACGGACTCTTACAGCTCAGGTAGAACTTTTATATTACAATAAAATGTGTCGTGTTGATTACGATGTAATATCAATTGGCTACTTTCAAGTGATTTCACACATTGTTGTGATAAGTAGATTACAATCTCTCTCAAATTGTGTTCTTCAATCTTGACTTCGGTGTTAGTTTGTGTTCCGTTACCCCCCGACTGGTAATCTGACAAGCATCCCTACTATCTTCCCATAGAACAATTGAATCTAGACAGAGTTGGGTAAGTTCCTGAAATAAAGGAACTGAGTAAAAGTTCAGTTCCTTGCCTAAAAAAGGAACCAAGTTAAGTTCCTAGTTCATCAGATGAAAAAGTAACTTTCAAGTTCCCAAAATTTGAAAAAGTTACTTTAAAAGTTCTTGATGCAGACCATTCTTAGGATTTTCTTGGTGTTTAGACCATGAAAATTGATAACAATATTGCTTTTTGATTTTATCAAGGTTGTTACAGATAATTTTACCAAGTATCATAATATTTCAGCATTCAAGCAGATTTCAAGCATCAAATATAAACATTCGATCAATTTGAATTCATTTATTACAGTCGAAACTTTCAGTGGGATAGTAAATAGAAACAATAACATTTCCACTACTCATGTAAACCATGAAGATTATTTTCTTCCAAATATCACGCTTTGAATTGGAACTGTCGTTAAAACTGGTCGTAAATAAATACGACGTTATGAAAGAATGTAACTTGTTGGTGTTGAATAGTAACGAAGTTACTGATGAAGTTCCTTGTTACGAAAAGGAATTAGTTACTTTAAAAGTTCCCAAAAAAGGAACGCGTTCCTCTCGTTAAGTTCCTACCCAACTCTGAATCTAGACACATTCCTACTTAAAGGGAAAGTTAACTTGTTATTTGGAGATTATTTGTAGATTGCAGATCTGTATTCTATTCATAATTTCAAGATATACAGTTTTTTTTATTTTTTCTATAAGTTGACGCGTCCGGGAGAAAAATGCAATGGTAGTATTTGCTAATTCCTGGAAATGGGGATCTGTAACCTACGGTGGTCAAGTCGCTCTCCTCCCCACACAATGATCCATTCATTCAGTTTCCCGTTAGTTACGGTATACGTGAGACGTATTGTAGTAGTTCTATGCTAAGTGCAATGCCTGGTTGTTGTGTATTCGGGTGCAATAACTATACAGAAAAAAATAATTAACCAGTGCGTTATCACTCATTTTCTAATCATGATAGATTACCAAAACAATTCGCTATTTGGATTAAAAAAGACATATGACAAATTTTAAACCGTCGAAATGTTCTTGAAAGCGATTATACCTACATGGGGACATTTTACAATGTCAATTAATGCCGAATGCATTTAGATTTGGTCCACGTTTGGAACCGGGTGCAGTGTCATTTCAGAATTTGAAAGGCCAAAAAACGGGAGCATCATATGAGATAATGACAAAAATCTCAGACTTGCTCGAAAATGAAGACTGACACAATTTCAGAAGAATATAAACCACATCAAAATTTCAAGGTTTTGAAATGTTTTTTTCATGGTTTTGTATTATTGTAAACATTGTACCTATTCCACGTCCAACGATGCAAGAATTAAAAGTTAAAACATAAACATTACTCGCGATGCGCACCTTAGAATACATCATAATGAGGAGCATAATATATGAGAGTTCGATGGATTTTTTCACATTTCAAACTATTATCAGGAAAATATTCCAACTTGAATTATGATATATATATATTTTTTTTTAATAACATCGAAACTTGATACAAAATCATTGTTCCCCAATTAAGGCTGTGGATGAAAGATAGGATCGTTTGGACGGGGCACCACAAGGGCGATCTTACCACCCCATTTTAAGTGTTTATAACCATGTTTATAACCAATGCTTATAATTTGGTTAATCACAGCCGGCCACTTAGTATTTATTGCCTTGTTGTGACGCAATAAACCCTGTATAATTTGACTCGAGTTCTTCTGGATATTGTTCTCTCATTGCTTGCCGACACGACACTAGACGGAATAATTACTATATTGTTGCCTTTCCCAAGTGACGTATTTGAATGAATCCTAATTACGAATTGTTTGTAACATAATCGCCACACTTTGTTTGGGGGTATATCGTCGATAGAAGCTATCCTCTTTCTCCTACTCGTGTTTTGTTTTCAATTATTTGGTAGCGTAACGTATTGAGTACCGTACATATTTAGATAAAATTATCGAATACAAATCTGTATTTTGTGTTACGCAAATAAAATTCCATCTAACCTTTGAAATAGTATACGTTCACATTCTCTACAACACAAGCTTTCGTGGACGGTTGGCATAACTTTGCACTTATCACACATACACCATAAACGATGCTCACGTCTTCCTAGACATCTTGCCGTCAACATGTGCTCTTCTATAGCTTGCACTACCGGTACTTCTATTTGACTATCTGAATACTCGGGTTTGAATCGATACGGTTGGATTGCCCGATCAGTCATATCCAATATAAATTTAAATTCAATAAGTATTAACGTTAGCCCAAGTTTGGTTGAAAAACTTCCGGTAAATTAAAATCAATATAGCTCTAAATATAAACTATATGAGCACATATGAAATACACATTTTAAGATTGAGAGTGATTAAATAACATAACACTGGTTTACGAATTATTGTATTCATGCAATTGCAAATACGCAATTCAAAAACCATAAGCCAAGGTCGACAATACGTCTCTGGTTGTGAAGTCTGAAACAAACTAAAAGTGCATGTATTGTTCGGGAATTTAAAGTTCTCAGAACCACGTGAATGGCAGAATTGCACCTGCTAAGATGGGAGTGGAATGAATGACTGACCATGGCTAGTCAACAATTCTTGGAATCCACTATAACTGACATGCAAGAATATTCATATCTCTTGAAGGAGAAGAGATAAAATTATGAAACTTTTACCAAAATTCATAATAAAACAAGACTGTTCATAATAGAGAATATAAAACAAGTTGACTTTCCCTTTAATTCCTGTTCAAGTTAAACAAACTTATTTTATGTAGGTCTATCTGTTTATCGTATTCTAGTCAAAGTACTTTATGGCATGCCTGATTTTCACAAAGAATAATAAGTATCCCACAATGTATATATATATATATATATATATATATATATATAGAGAGAGAGAGAGAGAGAGAGAGAGAGAGAGAGAGAGAGAGAGAGAGAGAGAGAGAGAGAGAGAGAGAGAGAGAGAGAGAGAGAGAGAGAGAGAGAGAGAGAGAGAGAGAGAGAGAGAGAGAGAGAGAGAGAGAGAGAGAGAGAGAGAGAGAGAGAGAGAGAGAGAGAGAGAGAGAGAAAGTAATAGTTCTTCAGTATGGTATGTACTTGGAATTTGAAAGATTTATTTTTTGAATAAGAAATCTCTGCATGTATTTGGGTTGATAAAAACACATAGGATAGGCACATAGTCTAAATATATTCTTGGTAAACAAGGTCTGACTGTCCCGCATACGAGTTCTCATTCAGGTCACGCAATATTGAAAAGCTTATAAATCATGCAAAGGCTTACTACATGTTCCTACTAAGTGATTGTTTTCTTAATTTTATTGAACTGTTTTGATTGACTTCTTTCATATTTCTCTTGTCACACCTCGTCAATATGTTTATTTATCTCACATACACGAATATACATGCGTGCTCTGACAAATATTTTCACAACATTTTTGCTCTACAGTGACACGTTTAGTAAAATTTCACTTGGATCATGTTTTCTCGTGTTTCTCTGATTGTTATTTACAACCATAATACGGCACATGCAACCATCCTCACTGCCCGACTGATTGAACCATTACTGTAAGACATATCATAATAATGCTTCCGTTGTGAGTTTCATTATTCCATGAATTGTTCTGGAGAATTTCTGCCAACCTAAATTTCATTCGATGCCACGTCAGCTATCCATGTATACAGTCTGGTGTCAACAGTTGAACAGTAGATCTTGGATGGTAAATAAACCTGGCTCCCAAATAAAGTTTTCATTATTAATTATCTGTACATATGATTATAGGCTAATCATTGAATAAAGACCTTCATTCTATGATGTTATAACCTTCTGGACTCTAGAGTGGTATCATAAATTTAGCTTCCTGATTCAATCAACTGTATCAACTATTTTCTGGGAACTCAAATCTACCCTTTAAAACCAAGTTGGCTATCCGAGTATTTTGCCGGCCGGTATCAGTGTGTGTGGGTGTACTGGATGATGTTACACTACCACTGCTCAATGCTTTAATGTGCACATCGGCAGATCTTGTCTACCAACAATGTATTTAGACAATGGGATAAGCCTAATCAACAAGCTGCTTTGAATCAATCAAAGAAACTAGTAACAACCAATCTATTCATGATCGTGGAAAGTTGATCAACAGCAATATCTACCAAGGGTTAACACAATAATACCAGAAGTACATCCTCTAAATGTTCTACGAGCATCAAGATATTATCTTCTCCTATTTTCCAGAATACTGCCCAAACTACTTTTTAAATAGATTATTTCTTATCAATGAGTAAATATTCACCTCACTTTCTCGCAATATTCAACTATAAAGTTCTATATCATGGCAGACAAATTTGATTACCGGTAATTGAAACTTGCAAGCCTGTATTCAATGCCATCAGGAGTACCTTCTACAGAATTCTGTATTTTCTTGTAATTGGTTCAAATTGTCCTTGTAGTCAATTTGACCAATTAAAATTAGGTTCAATTTAGACTTTTCAATTACTTGTCAGCATTGTAGGCTAATGATATATTTGTCTGCACTGTATTCTCAAAGGAGATTGGTACCATGCTTTTAGATGATTATTATATTTTACTGTGTCAATGTTTCTGCTTATTGATTAGTTTTGCAAGTTGAAACAAGTTCATTATGTGTAATCAAAGTTGAATGAAAACTTGATGAGCTGACTGACTGACAAAGAAAGTGTTTCCTTTCAGCTTCGTGCACGGGCAGTAGTTCAGATGAAGAAGATGTCTCGCCAAGAGAAAAAATTCAGAAAAACTCCAAGGGATTCACTGACTTTTGCATTCGTAACATAAACCAGCATGCATTCGGAAGGCGAGAGATTGAAATTGCTGAACAGGGTAAGTTGACATTTTTAGTGAAGCATTGTGAATTTAAATAGTTATCGTTTTTCCTTTGTGCTGTAGTTTTTTAGAAAAAGTTTTTTGTATCCCAAGATTGAATTGCAAAAAATTGACTAATTCATTCGACCTTTCGTTTGATACTGGAGTAATTTAATGCCATCTGCATGGCAGTTCATGTGTTCTTTCCAATTGTTCATTGATATTGAATGATGAGCCAACCTGTCAACTGTGTAGTTTGTCATGTTGAAAGTACAGCATTCTACAAGATAGCTGCCTTGACTATTAAAATGCTGATAAATTAATTGATTACACTTTCTATTTGTATCTTGACATTTTTGTTGTGTGCTTTTTACTTTATTATCTGATTTTCTTGTATATAACTATCGAACATGATCATTTTCACGAGCTTTTCCATGATCTGGCAATTTCTCAAGTTTTGGCAACTACGCTACTACAAATCGAATAGCGTTAATTTTAGTACAAAGTTCTAGCTCGAGTTGTAGTCTTTTTATCACTTGTCCATTGCACTAAAATACTAGATACAGTATACTGTGATCGTGTGTTGCACGTGTAGTTTTGTTCAGGAGACTGCACATTTCCATGATCTTTGTTTTCAGAAATGCCTGGCATTATGGCTCTTAGAAAACGAGCGGGAGATGATAAGCCGTTGAAAGCAGCTAAGATCGTGGGATGCACCCATATTAACGCACAAACAGCTGTGAGTTTATTCTTCCAACTAATCTCCAACTACTAAGAATTGTTTTTGCATTTTTCACCATCTGCTTTAAGATGTTTGAAATGTACTCATAAAACAGCGGGGTCCATCTTTAAAAACTTTCCGAATGCTTTTCAAAATACGAATGAATAGACATGTAAGCATAGCTTCTATTTTTTCTCTTCATAGCATTTAGAATTTGAAAAGTAGCACTTGGGTGCATCTATTATTTTGTAACATCATGTTTTGTAATGCAACAACATTCTGTAGCATAACAACAGTATGGTACTGGTGAAACCACTAGATTACGTACAATAGCATACAAGAGAAACACCCCAATTGATAGTTTTAGTAGAATAGAGTCTACCAGCAGGTTAAACCTTTGCCTCATCTGTCGCCTGCATTCGCAGCTGCACTTTTTTCACTTCACCCGTTAACACCTCAATTGGAATAATTTTGGGAAAAATAGCATCTTTAAGGCTTCTATTCCGAATTTAATCAATGTATCGTCTATATCACTGATACTATATTGAAACATAGTGGAATCAGAAGTTTGTAGCGCTTTGTCCCCTTGACAAATAGGGCCTACATGATCAAACAACATCGAATGTATTGAAACACGAAGAAATATTAGAAAGACATGCAAAAAAACACTTTGAGATTTCATTGCTTTTATAGCATTTGCTATTTTTACATGTCTCCACGAATGAACATGGATTTAATCTGTATGTCTATTGGTTATGCAACACCTTCATATTATATATGTAAATAAATCCTGGTTTGGTACATTTTTATGATTTGATAAAAGCCAAATGTTATCCCATTCCACAACAAATAGTAGAATTCGATGAACAAAAGGCATGAGTCTGAATAGACTTCATTTATGTGTCATCCGTCATTCGTACTCCCAAATAACTTGGCTGTTGGTGGTGACTTTGAGCAAACAACAATAAACATCGGGTGTACTTCTGGTATGCATTTGTAATGTTAATTCAATTTTGTCTAGGTATTAATCGAGACATTAGCCGAGTTGGGAGCTCAAGTCAGGTGGGCTGCTTGTAACATCTATTCTACTCAGGTATGTTGAATATTGCAATTCCAAGATGTGTGTAGGCCTTGTCCATGTCCTCAATGTGTCTAATAATTCCATCTGTCAACATTACCTAATTCAATAGAGCACATAATGTGCCTGGCTGATAAGATAAGAGATGATTAATTACCAATCTGAGGGATTACTAATTTGGGCAATAAACAACTTTGATTTGATAAAAAAAGCACATGATTGCCTACTGGTAGTTTACACAAATGAAATCTGGGAACAAGTTTGCAAATAATTGTAAAATTCTTGTGAACACGTTGCTTAGCTATTGAAATATATCACACTTTAAAGATATGCCATAATATGGCAGCATTGTAATTTAGGGTACTGTTCACGTCTAACTAGGAAAACGCTATACACGCGTTGTTAGACGAGCGGAAAGTAATAGTATGTCGACTTCTTTGTCAAACTATTTCCTAAATTCGCCAATTGGGTGACATTTGAGTTATAAATGGGTAAAAACGGCTTCGAGTGGTACCAATTTAGCACATTTCATGTTTTTTCTTCAAAATGGCTGACCCAATCAAGCTGAGAATTTCCAGAAATGTGTATCAAAATGTAATTCAACTTCACATAAAATTTCATTTTTTTTTAAATAATTTTTTTTTTTTTTGCTGCGTTATTATATTGTGTATTTTTGAAATTTCTAAAATTCATAAAATAAAAAGTTATCATCCGATAATGCCACAAAACTATACAGATCTCAGTTAGATGGGGAACCATGGTGAAAAAAAGTTTGAAGTTGATAGCTGTAGCCGTTTGATCTGTGGATAACCGACAAAAAAAAAAGAAAAGGAAAAAAAAAAAACCAACACCAATTTTTTTCAGTATGTCAAATTGAATCCTCGCTAAAGCTCGTCTAACCAGTAAATACTTGATAGTGATTCTCTTATTACTTTATCATATTTTTGCCATCATCTTTTTGAAAACTCAATATTAAATTGATCAGAGTTTCCAGCTATTGAAAAAACAATACTTTCTATATTACTGAGCACTACATTACTGGCTACAATATTTCATTCTCATTTGACCTAAACAATAATAATTATACAGTATTCTGTATTTGAATTGATTTTGAAATCTCAAGATTTTGGTTCAAGTTGGATTTCAAACAATGGAAAATATTGGAATAATAATGAATCCTGTAAAGAATATCAGTATTTTGTGATGGTCGATATGAGATGAATGATAGATGATGATACAGAGTAAGATAAACAATAGTGTAAAACGTTTCAACTAATTATTTTTTTGGTTTCGATGGCTTTTCATTTAACAAACTATTGTTGAATGTAAATAAAACCAGTCTAATCTTTTTCAAGAATATTCAACATAAAAAAGATGAACTTTGTATAAATACCAAGGAATCATATATAAATTCTTTATCAGGTCCCAAATTTCGTGGCGCGTAATGTTGGACAAAAACCCAAGGTGGGATTCGTATGAAGATTATGTAGCAAAAAACATTGGGGCAGCTTGCTTAAATTCTCTTCTCAAAGTGAGGAACATTATAAGCAGTTATAGTTGAAAATGTATCTATGACACATACTCTCATTCAATTGCATCTTGTGAAATATCAGCGTGGGGAAACTCTGATTTTACACTTTGTCCTGTGTTGACCTTCAAAAAAATGCCATCGAACCATTGTACAAGCTTGTAGGAAGAAAACGTGTAAACATTCATTTTTTATCGAGCAAATCTTGACAATTCCTCGTTGCTTCCTATGCTTTATTCATGAAAACAAAAATGTAGGATTATAATCTGATAGGCCTACTCATAATTACTGTATGTTCAAAACATGCTGCTGCCTTTGCTGTAGGGTCGACTGAAATCTGATGGAAAATGTGTTCATTATATTGGAGTGAATTTTTTCAATCATCCGCCTCACACAGTGCTTTTGATTAGTTAGTAACCAATTGAAGTACTTTTAGACATTATGTTGAAACAATATTAACAAATGAAGTTAATCATGATTTTAACCACCATTTCGAAATAATTTTTTTAAAACTTTTCTCAAGTTTTCTTCATATTCACTGTATTCAAGTTGTTCTTTGTTGTACAATTGATTAAGTTCAAATTGAAATGAGTCAGTCTATATCATTCCAAGATTTTTGTTAAAAATGGAAATGGAAATAGGCCCAACAAACAGAATTTTTAATTTGATTTATGACGTTGGCTATGATGACTAACTGGTATTAAGTACAGTATATAATGGTACGCAAACAGAACAATAATAAAACTATGCTATTCCATTCTGTGTAGCCCTACTTGGTATATATTTGAATTTTTAAGCAAGTTTTTCTTAGTTCTGTCACAAGCAATTTGTTGATTTTATAGAGACGTTCACAATTGTATTTTCACTTGAAACATAGCTCATTAAGAAGTCGGAAGATATATATATATATAAAGAAGAAAAAAATGAAACAGTTTTCGTGAATAACTGCATTTTTCCAAATCTATTTGAATGCAATCTGATGAAATTATAATTGAATGAAATCTTTATTTCTCTGTCATTATTGTGAATACTGGGATGGTTACTTCAAACGCTATGACCATTTCCTCTCCACTGTCAATACCACCTGATAAAATAATCTTCCATCTCACCTTCAAACCTTGACATTATTCATTCTCTGATGTCAATACACCTTCGTTATCACAGTGCATCGTCCGAACCATATAAATAAACGTTCACATTTCAGAACGAAGTTGGAGCGGCTTTGGCCGAGGCTGGGTTCTCCATCTTCTCGTGGCGCGGAGAAACGGAGGAGGACTTCTGGTGGTGTATCGACAAGTGTGTCAACGCCGAGAACTGGCAACCTAACATGATACTTGATGACGGTGGCGACGCCACACATCTGATGCTAAAAAAATATCCAGCCATGTTTAAAATGATTAAAGGTGACATTTACATTCAAGGATCGATCTTACTGAAATGACAATCACTCTATAACCAGATGAAAAGTGATGGGTTGTAGCACTTACTTCTTTCAAGTTCTACACTAAATATCCAGATAGTTGTCCTTAAGGCTAAAGCGGCTAAGGCTCTCCTGAGGAAACTGATGTCAAGTCGGGCGTGGTTTCGAGTCCCGCAGAGACCCAAGGCATAGATGTTTGTAATCACTCTTCTACATTTCTTATGTATATTAATTTATTTGACATATTCTAATTGGTAGACCCATATAAGTCAAACATTCAGCATATTCATGAATGAATATTTGGATTGACCTTCGATTTCAATATTTTCGATCAATATAGAAATGAATTCTTTCGATTTCAATATTTTCGATCAATATTCAATATAGAAATGAATTCTTTCAATTTCAATATTTTCGATCAGTATTCAATATAAAAATGAATTCTTTCAATTTTGATTATTTCAAATATGTTTGAATAAACAGCTGACTGTCGACTCTCATAACGAATCATCACAGTGACCATTCTATGTGCGTTCTAGTCCAAGATCAGGTCGTCGATTGTTTGCTGACGCTTGATTTGTGTAAATTGTGTTGAGATTCGAGGTAAATCCTCCCTGGGTGTCACAAAATAATTACAGAAGGCTAAAAAGATATGACCCAGACCTTGAAAATGTGGGTAATTTCGATTGATATTCGATATCATCATTTCGAATCTGTAACGAACAAATCTCATAATTTTTACTGATCAATTTTCGATATAGCGCATTCGCTATGGTTTACAAATTCTTGATCAAGCGGCAACTGTAATAAATACCCACATAAGCTATGCTTGTGTATGGACAATTATTTCAAAGCCCTTATATGTTCAAGTTAGCATTATATAGTTATGAAATAAGTAGGCCTACTAGTACAGTATTGAAAAACAAGTCCAAAAAAGGAAATGAATATATATATATATATATATATATATATATTTATATATGTTCATCAATAATCATACAGTGGAACCTCTTCAGTAAGTTTTTCAGGGGACCAGACAAAAAAAATTAACCAAAGGGAAAAACTCTACCAATGAAACTATATAACATGTGGGAGCAAATGAATGAAATCAAAAAAAAAAACTTACCATGATGAAAAATGTAGGCCTACTAAAGAGTGACTTAATTTAGAGGTCCTACTGTATAGGCTATCAACTTTTAATTCTCGCCCCCAAACGACCCAGCTGTTGGTGGATTCGTTGAGCAAACAATATTCATCAATCATCCCAATAAATATTTTGATGAATTTTCAAGCAAATACTGATCTATTAGAAAAGACAAATGAATAACTTTTTGTTGAAACTTCTTTCAGGTATTGTTGAAGAGAGCGTCACCGGTGTGCATCGACTTTATCAATTGTCCAAGGCTGGTAAACTGTCTGTACCTGCGATGAATGTTAATGATTCCGTTACAAAAACTAAGTTCGATAACTTGTACAGTTGCCGAGAGTCGATCATAGACAGGTAAAATAGTTTGTTTGTTTTTATTAGTACAGTACACCCTCGTTAATCCAAACTCGAGTAATCCAAAATTTGACATATTCCAAACTTGACAAGTCGGTCCTCGGCTGAAGGTATAGGCATTTCAATGTTGATTAATATGGTTAATCCAAATTCCAGCTAATTTGTAATTCAAATTTATATTTCGACCTTCCTATATTTCGAGCTTATACAGTATTTCGATATTGGTCGCTTTAGCAGTGTTTTTGGATTGGATGATTCAAAATAGTTCAAGTGAATTCTTTGAATTGATCATTATTTTCCCAATTTCCATTCTTTTTATTTGACGCGTAACAATAAGCCGCAGCCAGCTGAGTTGTTCACTGCCATCCAGGTGCGCTCTGACATTCACAATTCACGTGCACAAGATTTCTGGTACGCTTGGAACACACGTTTGTCAGTCAGACTCGGAACGACTGAGCGCCAATAGAAACGGACTATATAACAATCATCCGTTGTCGGCTAGCCGAGTACACACAATCAGTGAATCGGCTTCTCGCACGTGTGGCATAGCTTTCTCTCGCGCGCAACACGAAATTGCTTCGATTCTAACTGGGAAGTGTGATAATTATTGTGTTAAAGGAGTTTTCTGGTTGATCCAAATTGATATGAATCAAAATCATTTTTTGAGATCCCTTGCATTTCGGATTAACGAGGATTTGCTGTAAGTACATAGTACAATAACAGATAATATCACATTTGTCTACTTTAGGAATCAACTGCTGCTTTAGACTTTTTTACCACCATAATCTTATTGTTGCTTGTAACACTTTTGAATAACACTACTATCTATTTCCTCTATTTCTTAAATGAATACGCCAATTTTTTATTGTAAATTCACTACTTTCAGTGTTCATTTCATTATTTAGGGCATTATTTACTACAACAAATACTTTTGACTAGTTCTTATTTTCCCAAGAATGTGTCAAGAGAGACAGTTTCCACTCTCGAATGTATCTCGCAAAATACATAATTTTCTTCATCAATTCATTACAAACTATCTGTGAAAGTTTCATAGTTTAGTTTTGTTGCTATTGTTATTTATTAGGGCTGTGCAAGACTCGGAATTTTCGAGCGAGTTCG
Organism: Brachyptera risi; assembly: GCA_964007535.1. NCBI lineage: Eukaryota > Metazoa > Arthropoda > Insecta > Plecoptera > Taeniopterygidae > Brachyptera > Brachyptera risi. The sequence goes on along the minus strand of OZ023327.1, from coordinate 71,595,723 downwards.
AGTCTTGATCTCGACTCGAACTCGCTCGAAAAGATTTTTTCTCAGATCGAAATTTCGAGTCTCGAAATACTTTCGGGTCTCGAACGTTTTCGAGCGAGCAAGAATGGAAGAATAAACTTGACATCTTTTCATCATTCAACAGATTGGTATTAAATAATAAATATATAGCGTCTGAAACTTATGAAAAAGTTTTGTTTCTGCATTTCTCCCTTCGATTTTGCATATAGAACTTGCTGAATGATTACAACGCGTATCATCTCACACTGTCAGTTGCACTGGACTGACTGACTCCGAGTGAGTTTTGTTGAGTCGTAATAATCACCAGACACGCACACGCGTCTTTCTCCCTTCCTCAGTTCCTCCCCCTCAACCAAAACACATCCACACTCTGTCAAGGACAGATTGAAACGTCATCAAGCCACTCGAGACGGCCGAGCGCCAATGGCAAAAAGTTAGCGCGTCGTGTTACTATCGGCGAAGTTAGCCGATCAAGTAGCTCATCAGTACCGAACTTATCAAGAAGTTTCGCCCGGTTTCTCTCGTACGCAATACAAAATTGTCGTAATTCTAGCCGGGAAGTGATGATTTTCTTGGCTATCCTTGTTAATATTGATTGTATCCACTTCAAATTTTGCACTTAGATACCTATCATGCTAAAACTGCAGAAAAATGAAAATAAAATGAAAACCACCAATGGACGTGATTATTTGATTTTTACGAAATTTTCAACAATAACATTTATTTTTCGTTCTTCTCAAACAAAAATTTTTTTGATTCAATTTTTTCACGAAAATGTTGCTGAAGTATTGTTCAAGGATTGGTCATATCGTTGTTTTTGATATTCCTGCTATATTTCAAGATATGATTTTATTTACGATGTTTTTTTTTTTAATTATTAAATTTTCTATAAAATTTGTGCTCGAACTCGCTCGAACTAAAATTTGTGCTCGCACTCGCTCGAACTAAAATAGAGCTCGAAATTCGCTCGAAAAAAGTCAATTTCGCTCGAAACTCGCTCGAACTCAAAAAGCTCTGCTCGCACAGCCCTATTATGTATACTCTTTATTTTGTGTTTCAGCTTAAAACGGTCGACAGATGTGATGTTTGGAGGCAAGCAAGTGGTCGTGTGTGGTTACGGTGAAGTGGGTAAAGGGTGCTGTCAAGCTTTGAAGGGGTTGGGGTGTGTAGTCTACATCACGGAGATCGACCCGATATGTGCGCTGCAAGCATGGTAAGTGAAACAAGTTTGTCGAATTATGTCGGAATTTATAGTACAGTACAAGCTTGCTTGAGTTGTCGATGATTTCTTACAGCCCCGTCTGGATAGTGCACTGCAAATCAGGCATGGGCTAGAGTCCCATATGAAGCATGATTTTTATAAAACATCTTTCATTTTTCATCTGCTTATTTGTACTCCCAATTTACGTAGCTGTTGGTGGGGCTGCTAAGCAAATAATAATAATCAAATTTGTTGAATGTTTTCTATTATAGACCATGTGATAACTTTGAAGAATGTTCAGTGAATGTGATGGTATAATTTATTTTCTTCTGTGAGGCATTATAAAAATTATGATGTTCTACAAAACAGTTACATGATATTTCGAATGGGTCTGAAACAGCATCCGGTGCGGACTCTTTGACTTTACAATCCTGAAGACTCGCGTTGTTTCTACATTTCTTGTTTTAATTGACATTTCTTGACATTAATCGTTAAAATGTACAGTATTCACATTTATTGACAGGTTTTATTTCCAATAATTGATAAAATTGGTTAACATTGACTGTGAATTATCAAATCTGTTTTTTTTCTGTTTTACCACATCTGACATCAAGGAATGCAACAATTCAAAGTCAACATCTTATTGTTCCGTTTGTTTTTATTATATCTGTGATTAAACTTCTGACTTATAGTTATTGAATGGTTACTTCGCAAATGAACGCGTATCTTGGTTTTATGGCGCTTTGACATCTAGGTCGCTTTGCCCAGATTCAGGAATTTTGCCAACCCTTGCCTAAATGCTGTCAATGCTTTACATAATCTAATTTGAACTAATTTTGTTCATTCTAAACTAAGACAAGTGGCGAGTACACTGAACCGTCATTCAGAAAACCGGGGTTCCATTCCGCAGTGGTCGACCATCCTATCGGGTGATTTCCATGGTTTCCCTCTGTCGTTCAGATCAATACTGGGATGGTTCCTTAACAGCAGGCTACTACCGACTCCTTCCTACTATCCAAAAACATCTAACAAAATAACCTTTTATCTCATCATTCCATCATCTCGCATGTCATTCACCTACGTCAATAGATAGTAGTCATCAGTACAGCTTGTCTTCAAACTCGATAAAAATAAATATGTTTATTTACTAGATTATTGTATATCATTAACCTACGTTCCAACTAATTTTCAAGTCGCTCAGAAGATGAAAACCTACCACAGATGGTGTTGGTAGTCGCAGTTTAAACTTTTAAACCACAACCAGTCTGCAGGTTTTATTCATAAAAAGTACTTCAAAAAGAAGTTCCGAAAGTTTGTTCTTTTTTAATTTTTACAGACAAACGTGGTGAAGATTTAAGTAGCCTACTTTTCTTGCATCATAACATCATTTAAGACAAGGTGATGATTGAATTGTTTGAGTATCTTCTTGACTTTTTATCTGCATGGATTTGGCTTGTTTGGCATTGTAAAATCCACTTTGATTATCAAGATATAGTAGTGGGCAAATGAGCGTAGAATAGTAGGTAATGAATACGAGTGTCGAGTATAGTTTGTTACTTCGTCAGATTGGATAGATACTTCTTGGACCAACCTGACTTTCTCATAAAAATGTCCTTTTTCAAATGAATTATAACAGAATTACAGAGCTAGGCTAGAATAGATTTGTTGTTCTAGTCAATTGATCTCTTCTCCATCTAACTTACTTGGAAAACTCTCCAGGTGCTTCAGGTGTACTGTCCTACACTCCGTCCAAACTAATCTTATCTTCTTCCCTTATTCTCATTTTATCAATTTTATTTTCTCTCATCTTTTCTTATACTTAGTTTAAATCCATAAATACCTTGTACACCATTCAACCACCAGAAATAGGGTAATAGCCTGTATAAGACTGGTATTTTCCAAATTGTGAATAAAATATACATACATGAGAGATTTTTTTGCAAGCTAGAGTTCCATAATTTTTTTCTTCAATATTCAACCTTTTTTTTAAATGTCGGAACAGATTCATTTGAAATCGAATTTTAACAAAACAACCCTGAAAAGTGTCATTTATAATGTTCATAGGCCTCACAACCAGACATCATATTCAACTAAAAGTCACTCTTGGGAATTTGGTCACTTAAGGAACTTCTTGTAATTTTCTACTTGAACACACAATAAAATGATATTAATTTCTCTGTATAATCTGTTGTTTGTTATTTCTAGCTTTTACAATTTTCTCCATTCATTTGAATTTGTAGAGTTCTCTAAACTTGTTAGGTATAAAAACACTTAGCAGAAACAATTTTAAAAATGCATTGAAGAAATATCTCTTAGAAAAATCTTATTATAGTACCAACGAATTTCTAGCCATCTGACTTGTTTTTATTATGCTTTTAGCAATTCAAATGTTTTTATATCTGACTTGGTTTATACAATACCATTGTAAAACAAACCGTTAAATCAATACAATACAATATGTATTATGGTTACCATAACATACATAGACCATTCTACTCTAAGAGTTACGGTGATCTGTGTGTGTATGTATGGAGCGGGTCATGCTGTTCCTCGAACGTGATTGGTCGGTTGAGTTACGGGGCTTAGCGGGGTGTGGAAGGGGGAGACGAAAGAGGTGAGGTGTTGAGAGGGGGGAGGCAGTCTGGCTGCATGGCGTGGTGTGGAAATTTTGTTTTAAGGACGCAGTAGTAATACGTAATTGAGAGAGAGAGAGAGAGAGAGAGTGTGAGAGTATGAGAGAGAAGGAGAGGATGGGAAGGAGGGGGGTGAGGAGGGAAGGTAGTAATATAATATCCATATAATGATATATCTATATAATATAATACAGGAAATATAACATCCTATTACCATATACATTCTTCCATCAAGGTCTACATATCCTGTGTATTTTTCACTCACACCCCAAAAACACTCGTAGGCCACCGTCATTGTTAGTCGACTCGTTATTCGTACTCGAGTTGGTTAAATATCAATCACTAATCAGTTAGATATAAGTAATGAGAAAAAATTGTTCTGCGGAAAAACTGTGCACGGTAAATCCCTGGATACTTTGTTGGTAAAATCGGTGCCATTTCACATATATTTTAGTAATTATTCACTGCAATTTGGTCACTTGTGCATCTGTTGTGAACCACGCCTGTATTGACTAATTATAGGCGCTCATCGATTATTGTGTGGTAGCCCTGAATTAATTGACTCAGGCCTTGTTCTCTAAAAGTGAGATGTGTGTGCGAGTTGCGAGTGGTTAAAACACTAAACCGTCACTCGGGAGACCACGGTTCAATTCCTGCCATATTGACCATCCTGACAGTTATTTTCTTGTGGTTTCCCTCTGTCGCTCGGGTCAATACTGGGATGATCCCTCAACAACAGGCCATGACCTACTCCTACCCAATATCCAAAAACACCTAATAAAATCATCATCTTACCAACTCATCATCTCATATATCATTCACCAATGCCAATACGGTAGATTGTAGTCATCAGCAGAGTACGTCATTAAACCCAATAGAAATGAATGAAAAAAATGTTCTCAAAAGATGTACATTTTGGATTACTTATACTTTGATAGCACCCAAACATTCTGTGACTCATTGTTAATTCACTACTTCAAGGCATTACGTAAAATTGACCTGTATAGACAACCGCTTCTGTCTGGCCTGTGGAAGCAAGTTGATAATCTATTTTTCAAATGATTGATTGTTTTTATTTATTGGTGCTTGGAGCGCCTCTTTATTCCGTCAATCAATGCCTAACACTCCAATAAACAAATTAACTTATAATTCACATTATAGTGTATACTCATATCCACAAAAGAAGATGATAACATAACGAGTTTTTTATGGCAATAAGGACTTGTCCAACTTGGTACTGTGTAGCTTGGGGGGAAAATCAGGTGGAATTTATGTGAAACCTCACAAGAATAACCTCGCAACAAGAATTGAAAAAAAGAAACCTATAGAATTTGAACACAACAACGAATACGTTGATACAAATATTTACATCAATTTGACTAGCAAATATGAAGGAAAAATGTCATTTCTCAAGATGTGATTTCCTCAAAAATTAATTTACAGATACAATTGATAAAGACCTGAATATTTTAGTCAGTGAATGACCAGACTTGAATAGTTTCAAAATCTAGGTGTGTGGATTTGGAGTACATTTTCTACAAATATTTTGACAATCTATTATTTGTTACGCGGTCTGGGAAAGATACACAAGTCCATTGTAAGCTTGTCGAGCAGGCGTGGACACGAAACGGTCGTGGCCTGATGTTGGAAAGTCATTAGGGTATCTACTTCAACGACTCGGAAAGAACACCTCGTATCGGAATGGGCGACCAACGGAAATCAAGCTACGAACTCTTGAATGACAGTTCAGTGCGTTACCAACTTACCTTCCCTCTTTTTGGTAATCACATGTGCTGCGTTCAGGTATTGGATTTACTGCTAAAAGCTATGTTTCTATCAATTGTGAGTTACTCTGTTCTGTTCTCAGTATGGATGGTTTCCGCATTGTCAAGCTTAACGAGGTTATTCGAAATGTGGATATCGTCATCACTGCTACTGGTAACAAGAACGTTGTTTCTCGAGAACATATGGATAAGATGAAGAACGGCTGTGTCGTCTGCAACATGGGACATTCCAATACCGAGATTGATGTCGTAAGTTCACATTTACCTACAGCGTTCATACGTGTCTGCTACGCTTGAATAATCATATATTTTACCAATCTAATTTCACGCACTGTGGTAGTGTCCAACTACATCATGTTATTTGAATCTGACTTTATTATTGACCTTGAACAACACTTCTTGGAATGGTATCGAGCAATTTTAAATCACTTCAAAACTAGATGGAACCCAACTACCAGTATTCTACTTTATATATTATGTAGACACTGACAATGTTATGCATGGGCTCACCCCCCCCCCCCCCCCCTCCCTTGATCTTTAATTGTGTAATTTTTTCAGATTTTCAAGTTTCAACATATTTTAGAGCTTTAATTGCAGTTATTGTTCAGGGCTGAAATTCAACCATCTGTTAGGAGAAAGGAGGGCGCAGGTTTGGTTAATGAAAATGTACCAATAATGAAATTAAACACAAGAAATGTACCGGTACTTGGAATAAAAAAGCTGAAACTAACACAACATACGCACAGTAAAACATTAATATTAAATATCAATAAATGGAAAGGTGTCTTGTTTTATATACTCTCGAATGAACAATATTTTTGTATTTTGAATTTCAGTAAAACTTTCATAGTTTCATCTCTTCCCATTTTGAAGATATTATTAAATGAGCAAATGCAAAGACCTCCATCCTACTCTTATGGAGCTTTTTCTGTGTGTGTGTTTTTCTGTACCCACTGCACAGGTTGCACGGTTTGACTGATCAACATGAAACTTTTTCTATATACTGGTAGACCTATGTATAATATATAAATATATATATATATATATATATATATATATATATATATATATATATATATATATATATATATATATATATATAGGCCTATATATTTGCGGATGTGTCGTGTGTAGAGTATTTGTACTGATCACACAGTCTTGTATTTGCAGAACAGTCTTCGCACTCCCGACTTAACATGGGAGAAAGTACGCTCGCAAGTGGACCACGTTATATGGCCTGATGGCAAGCGCATCATCCTATTGGCCGAGGGCCGGTTGGTGAACTTGAGCTGCTCCAGTCTTCCGTCGTTTGTAGTGTCAATTACTGCTGCCACTCAGGCCCTTGCGCTCATTGAACTGTTCAACGCACCACAGGGCAGATACAAGTCAGATGTCTATCTTTTACCCAAGAAGATGGGTAAGTGTGCTTGGATTCCATCATTTTTCTAATTTATACATTGTTGCTTCATAAATCATTCTGACAAATTTCACCATGGCAAACCAGGCTCTGCAAAATAACTGATAATAATATATTTGATTTTTTTATCTATAACACAAAGCCCCATCATCTCTTATGGTCTTCAAAAATCTCTTACTCTGTGTTTGTTCATGTAAAGATACCTTGAAAATCAGATTTTAATTGAGATAATCAGTGGTTTCGATAAACCCAATATCTTGATGTACATGGGGTATGCCCACGCACATGCTTTTTGTTTCTCACGCTACTTTGTTTCTATTCTATTGGACGGCAAACTGCAGCTATCGACCTGACTTTGTTGTACTTTCACGCGATCTATCGGCTGATCATAATATGTACTACTTCAAAACAACTTCGACCTTTGATTTATGTCAATTTCGTGGTTTTTATCAGATGAAATTTCTGTCGACTCATATCTCATTTGTGTGAAAATGGCCAATGTTGATGGTCCGGCTCGTCTCAATAATGTACTCTCTTCCACAAATATTGAAGTTCTTATCCCAACACATGAGTCGGGAGAAGTTGACCACTTCTCATCACGATCCTGTTATTGATAACAATTATAACAATGTATTTTCTAATGAATTATTCCTAATGAAAATATATCAGCTATTGTATTTTCATAAAAATAACTCGGCACAGGGTGCTGTCAGAAAAATCAGCAGTCAAAAGATCAACTACTCACCAATCTATCTGTTTTGTAGATGAATATGTCGCAAGCCTCCATCTTCCTACATTCGATGCTCATCTGACTGAGCTGTCGGATGAGCAAGCCAAGTACATGGGACTGAACAAAGCGGGTCCATTCAAGCCAAACTACTACAGGTACGAATTTTTATCTAGATCGAATATCAAAATTGGTGGTTTTATTTTCAATCAAATTGACAGCAAGCTACCAATACCACATCTCTCAGCACACTCAGTAGTTTCATTCGTAGAAACTTTGTCACCGATACCGACTTTTATTCAGTGAACATTTTCTTAATGAGCTAGATGACGAGTAACGCGTGCAGCATAGCATGCTGCCGTGCACGTTGAAATGTGATTCTATTTCCTGATGCATACATACTGGTATGTAAATCACCTCGGACCAAATCATCAAGATTGAATAAGCAACGGTCTCGCACGTAAATATGGTTGGTCCAATTTGAGGTGGCAATAGAATTGTATGTTTTCTGCTGAAACTGACATTCTTAGTCATCGTTTATCAAACCATGTAGCCTATTTTGTTGATATTTACGAACATTTGGAGAGGTAAATACTTTAGTCACATTTCAATGATAATTATGTTCCTAAATAATCCGAGTTGTGCCTATAATTTCCATGTACGTATTTGGAAATTAATTGTTATTGGATGCAGCAAAACATGGCTCATTATAAATTCATTTAATGATTTGAACCGTGAAGAGAGTGAAGTGATGAGAAATTGTGGTACTTTTTATTATGTCTCTCCAGAGTATATCTAATGATGGTGTTGGTAAGGAGTTACAAAAATAGCTGTTATGGTGGAAGCATTTATACGTAGTTTATAAATAATACTTGATAGATTAGGCTTTTTGGTGTAGGCCTACTGTGATAATTTTTCTTATTTTTCTCTTATTATTATTAGTATATTTGTACAGTGTAATTAGTCAAATTTTATTAGTGTAACTACTTAATATCATGACTGAGCTCCATGACATGGCTAAAGCTTACGTTTACATACATTCGTCTAGATTTTCAGTATAGTAGTAGGAAAAAGTTGTACTTCATATTCGTGCTGATAGAAAAGTTGGCACTTATATTTCCTAGTTTGGCTCAGCATTGCTGTGGTAATGGTATTCTCTAGACTGTTGAAAATTATGACACGCTAAATACTACTTTTTTCTGTAGGTCTTACTAAATTGAATCACATATTTCTAATTGCACTTGAATTCTATGTCTTGAGTATATTATATTAGATACAAGCCGATTTGCAACAGTTTTAACAAGTGTTTTAGGCGTAGTCGGAGACTTAATTCCAACGCGTTTAGAACTATCTCGGTTCACAAACGAGTTAAAACTGCTTGAAACTTCTAACAGAGTGTGTTAATTTTATCGCTTGGCCAGTCGACCTCCCGGAACTATTTTAGTATTGGCCTGGCCTCGGCACATCTGATTAGTTTGTTATAAGCACTCTTGTCTTGGTCGTAACGAAATAGAAGTCAATTCTCACAGGTTTTACAGATATTACACCAGTCTGAACAGTAGCATCTATAATCTGGAATTAGGGCAAGGACTAAGACTAAAACAGTCTTTAAAACTGTCGTGAATCGATGGAATAATGTAAAATAATGCATGGTCAAGTAACTATCAGCCTGTTACGAGAAAAAGGATCGTCGTGTACACCCTATTCTTTAGATCTTTTTTGAAAGTTATTCGTTGTAATCATATATGACAAAACAGTTTAAAAAAGTGGATGCTTTTCTTGATTTCTTTCTCAAAACTAATATTACAGTGTGACATAGTTTTCTAAAGATCTCTTTGCGTACTGACAATGTGCTTTGTTTTTATCGATGATATACTAGAAGATCTCATATTATGTTCATATTATTTACTGTTCTGTTGCTAGTTGCTACATATCCTTGTTTGCTATATTATAAACGTGTATCAGTTATTATTTATATCGTCTTAGCTTTTTGTACCTATATTGATATTATTTTGGATAATTTAGATAGAACTTGAATGTTTTATTCTATGAAGTGAAATATTCTGCACCACTCGAGTGTCTTTATTTTCAAAATGAGTTTCCTTTCCAAATATTTTTGAATACGTTTTGTTTACTATGTAACAAGTATTAGTATTGTTACTGGTATTATAAAGTCCCAACAGCAAACTAATTCTCCTGATAAAACAAAAAGCAGACATCCTTGCAACTAGCCCACTAATCCTAATGTAACAAGTGGATCACGTTGACGTAACTTACCGGTAGTCGGAGGAGAAATGTTTTGTTGGACTTTGTAATTCCCGGACTTGACTCAAATATAAATGATTTGTTAGATTTTTCATTTGGTTGGCATGGAAACTTGAATTTTGTTATGAAGAAAATTAAAATAGATCTTTGCTGATTGCTTTAAAAAAATATATAAAAGTATTGATAGAGTACTTAAGCCTAATCTATATATTGTCATTCTATTTTAGAACTATATTTGTAACATAGTATGGCTGTGTAATTTTTATATTGTACCCTCTTTCAATATATTAACTAATATGTCTCTGGAGACAATAGGAAAGTTAAAATTTGTATGGTACTAGTTTGAGCAACATGAATCATTTTATATTTGTGCTTCAGTGTTGTTTCAAACCTTGGACTACTGTGTAGTAGACTATTTCAACAAGTCCAAAGCCATCTAACTAGCATGTCGATAAATACTAGACAATTGCTCTCTTGGTAATCAGCATGCGTAATTTGCTACTGTAACACTGCTTGTTTTTGTGCATAGACTTTTTAAAATCATCTTTTCTCTACTTCTCGTGTTCTCAATTATACTAGTGGTGGTGGATCAGATATCAGCATAATCCCGTTATTATATTGACGTATCTTTTGTATTGCTTATTTTGTGTTTTGCTTTGAAGTGAGTCTGCAGTAGGCCTAATTGATATTAGATGTGTACTGGTTACTGGATGACAAGAACAAGGCAGTCTGTTTCAAGTAATTGTGTGGCTTGATCAACAAAAATAAAATGTTAACCAAGAATTACTTGGTGCTATCGTATATTCAAATGTCGTTCAAACTTTCAACTTGTACAAGCACAGATAATCGAGCTATTTACAGATGCTCAACGCCATACTAAAATAGTCTACGGCTTATTTTGCGATTGACTGATGCGCCGTGACCGAGCGGAAGAAACGTACGTCATCAACCGCACGGAGCACTGCTTTTCATTACTTGTAAAACTTCCCGAGGAAAGATGTGAAATTACCTGTTCCAAGGCTAGCCTTGCATTCATATCTAATACTATATATGTGCACCCTGGTGGGAGGACTCATTGTTATAAAGAGTCTGCCGAGGGTTAGCTGTCGAACACATGAGCTACCTGTAACCACGTGCGACTACCCCACAAATAGGCCTACATGCTTTTCTCAATTCAGTGAAAACATCTCCCACAGTAGTTGTTGAATGAATATTATGATTTCTCTTACAATCATGTAAAGCATGTTGAAGCATGTAGGCCTATTTGTGAGGTAGTTGTACGTAGTTACAGGTAGCTGATGTGTTCGACAGCCAACCCTCGACAGTCTCGTTATAACAATGAGTCCTCCCAACAGGGTACACATATTTCTTAGATATGAATGCAAGGCTAGCCTCGAAACAGGTAGTTTCACAAGTAATGAAAAGGTGCGGTTGATGACGTGCGTTTCTTCCATTGGGTCACGGCGCCTCAGCCAATCGCAAAGTAAGCCGCAGACTATTTTAGTATGGCGTTGAGAATCTGTAAATAGCTCGATTATCTGTGCTTGTACCGTCACTCGATTCGAAAGCGAATGTCAATCGATTGAAAGCAGTTTGATTTCGAGTTATTCAAACAAACGCAAATCAGATGGGTTTTTACTTTAGAAAAGTTCCTAATGTTCACCTTTTTCAGTACTTTTTATTACAAGTGTAATTTGTTTTCTTTGTTAAGACAGACTGTAACAGAGGTTTTGGACAGAAAGTTTTCACATAGTGACACATTCCACAGATAACGTGCCCTTAACTTATTCGTATTTTATAACATTTTCGAGCTCCATGGCACTTTCAAATCTACATTTGTCTTGGCATTTATCTTTTCTCTACAGTTTTCCAACTGGTATAGTAAAAATCATTCACAGTTTAATAATAATGAGAACTCTTTTGTCCATATTTCAAAATGTTTTGCTCGGGACTTTTCTTTTTCCTCCCTTTTCTACTGTAGATAACCCTAGATTATGCACAAGAAGTACAGTGCTCTGCCCGTGGGATGAACATAATTCAGCTTCACTCCATTCGTTGACTAGAGTATTAGTCTGTACAAATATTTTCAAGATGAAATTATCGACAATAGGCCGAGATTAGCGTTGACATAGATGTGGAGATGTTAATTTTACGGAATAGTATTTTGGAGAAAATTTTCCGCACATTTTTTGTTTTTTGTTGAATGAATAACTTGTTTATATTCATCTCTCCTGCAGTTCTGTTGGATTATGGAGAGATTTGTATTTAATAAAAAAATCTAAAATTATAATTCGCAGCTTTTTGAATAAAGTACCGTAGGTAATGCATCAAGGTCAGGCATCAGCTTTCTTGATAGCTTTTATTAGAATTTGGTACTTATGTGGCCCTGTAAATGTTGACAAATCACAAGTAGCTTTTGATTAACCTCAATTACTAGTCGCATGTGAGTAAAATTTAATAATATGAAACATTTCCAGAAAAAATATATCATTAAACATTTTTTGGAAAATTTTTCAAATTGAAAATTGTCTCACTCACATCTCTACGCAAATGTATCACTGCCATTTCAGTTGAATAAATAAATAGTTTTTGTCTTCGAATGCAAGAACTTGAATAAGCTTTCATTTATGTTACAGTATATGAAATTCTCTACATGTTTTGTTAATCAGCCATGCTACACATAACTTCTTCCACAGAAGCCATTTCTTGAAAGCCATGCCATTGTTGGATTAATCCTAGGAGGTCAATATATTAGGATTTTCTTCCTTCCAGATATTAAACGTACATAAATCTCCTTGCCAAAGGAGAGCTGAAGGCTTTAGTCTGACAAATAATGGCGCAACCGTCTTGCGTTGGCGCATGTCTTGTAACTGTGAGGAAGATGGGCTACAAGTGTTATATAAAATGAAAAGTATATATCACTGTCTTGAATATATAATAAATTATATAATAATTAATACATATTAATTATATATCCACATGTTTTTCAAGGTATTGTTATAAAAGCGTAGTATTGATGTATGCACCAATGAAATAAAATGTGTGATAGATTATGAACATATGCTGTACTTACTAGTTGTTGAACTAGTTCTCATTCTAAAAGTTACTTACAGTAGTATATTTCTATTTTAATAATGTATCAACCAACTGAAACTAGTGTTCACTTCCATAGCCATTGTATGTAGATTAGTATTTTTAGAGTGTATTTTAGTTTGCTGGTGCCTCAAAGAGAAGTGCAAAGATTTGTTGTGATACTCATTTGTACCAAGGTATTTTAGAATTACAGATTTAGGGGAATAGGAGGGGGCATATCAAAGTAAAGAACTAAAATGTATAATTTGTATTATTAAAAACTATTGTTTAAAAATAATATTTATTAGAATTGTGGTCTTATAATAAATACAGAAGGTAGCCTACTCCATATTATTATATTGCTACTACAGTACTTGTGGTAAATAGACACAGAAGAAATCCATATATTGTAACTGCAAGGACGAATTTATATACCGTACTTGCTGAGTTGAAATTATTTTGATTATATTGGCCTTAGTCTGGCACAGTTTCAAGTGTCTGTCTTACAACTGAACAGAGCTGAGTTTTATTTTTTCTATCTACCTTCATATTTGCTAATAGTAAAGATAATAATTGCTTATTCAATTCCACCCCTACAAATGAGGATTTTTCAAGTCAAGTTTTTTCGAGTTTCACAGCCCAATCGAAGAAGTCGTTGGAAGTTTTTTTCTCTTTTTATACATTCCAAAGAGCCTTGCAGAATGATTGTTGAAGATATTCTCACATATATTCCATTTCTTTTCCTTTTATTAGGATGAAAAAGTTGACAAAGGTTTTGTTTCCCAATAAAGCTTGAGATGACTGTATAATTTTCCAACAAATACTTACAATCATAGCAAAGTTATTCACCGTATTCAACAGTTGTTGAATACTTTAGATGAATACATAATTGAATAAGGTTTAACATCACACTCATCCCACTTGACTCTGTTCATAGACGTTTGATATAATGAAGAATAGTTCCTATCAATGGCAAACAGCAAATGAACTGTAAGCTGCTTCGAGAACCCACACCTGAAACAATCACAATAGAATGTTACTCTTTGCATCTGTAAAGCACGACGCATGCAGACAACTCCAGTTGTCCCAATCGTCAATTGGCTTGGCTAACTAGCCTGAAAATAGTCACGTGCGACACTAACTCGATCGCTGTGGACTAGAGTTGGGTTGGTGAGGATAGAGAGAGCTTCTAAAAATGCCAACCCAATCAGCTGACTAGCATTAAACAACCAATGAGAATAAAGTAAATGTGTATTGTCAGGTATGCCGTCTGCAAGTAACTTTGATCTTCAACCACCGTTCTTACACATCGAATATATCAAACATCGATTATATTTTTACTCATTCCTGATTGACGGCTTCATTTATACCGCTCGAAATTGTAATTTACAGATTTTTGTTATATTGCAGTTGGGTTGCAATATGTGTGATTCTTAGGTGGCCAGCCAGTTGGCAATTGAGTGTTCCGTGCTTGGTCACATTCACTGATTATTTTCCACTATTCATTTAATTCCAAATTGCATGAAATATATAAGAGCTTAGCCACATTGCGATTTAGCTTTTTGCTAACCTAATGATGAATAATAAATATAGTGAATTAAAATTAAGCAGTAATGCAAGATGAATAAAAAATTATCATTATCATTACCTAGGCTATTACGTAGTTATTAATCATAGCTAATTATTACCATATTTATGCCATCATGCAAAATAATGAGCTATCTATAAATTATGTAATGCAAATCTTGGCCAAATTGGTCCTCCCACACCCCACCCCACCCATTCTTCTGAGAAACATTTGACAAAAAACTACACAAAAACGTAGAGAAGTGTTTCAGAAAACTCTCGTCATCTTGTGCCTACATTGACTTTTTTAAAGAAGGTTGTTCTATAAGCCCAATTTTCAATATACTCGGAATTTAGGACACCATTTTGTGAATAAATCGACACTTTTATACAGGTTTCACCTTGTAAATAGTTCACGGTTTTATGTAGTAGGCCTAAAGAGTGTACCACAGGTGGGTAGGTCAGTTGCTTGAATTCAGAAACATCCTTCTTCTATTGTATTGGCCTTGGCTTGTAAATCCATCCAACCATTATTTCTTCTATATGAGACAATTTGTTTGAATATTAATTTGATTTTGTTTTTGAGGAACTTATAAATTGTTTGAAAATGTTTTCGTATTCATTATTTTGCCTTGAAAGAATGTTTGAAATGTTCATAGATTGAGGGACTTTATACCTTAATGAATCTTTTAAAAATTCATCTCTGAAAAAGTGTTAAGAACATTGAATTAATATGGTGAAAGTCTTTGAGTACTGAGTAAGTTTGGCAATTGGTAGATTCTATTATTCCGTTTTTGTGAAGATGAAACTTGAACAAGCAGAGTTCAATCTTTATTCTTGTTAATGTTGTAATGTAGTTTCTGCTACCTCTTGCTATCTCGATCCATGCATTACTTTCTGCAGACTCCTTTGAATACTCATACCATCTACCTTTGTCTCGAATGTAATTTTTTTTTTTTAATTTTGTAAAATCTTAATTACCTCAGAAGGTCCAAATATGTAATCTTAACTGGCTTCTCTTCTCCAGTTTTACCAGCTTCATTAGCAATTTAATCCACTATTTCATTTCCGTCTTTACCAACATGACAGGGGATCCATTGAAAGCTGACATTGATGCCTTTCTCATGTAGAAGCGTGATTGAGTCAATGCATTTATTTGTTGAATGGTGAAGAGAGTTACTAAGATGCTGGAAGGCGGAGTAGGCGTTTCGTGTAATGGCGGCAGCATGGCAACAGTAGAGGGTATCGGAGGATCGAGTGAAAGGGGTAATAACTGATATCAGTGATATTCATGAAAGTAGACAGAAAAAGAAGTGAAAATTACAGAGGAGTGACCCTGATGAGCCAGGCAGCCAAGCTGTACAAAAGAATTAAAACGAAGGATGAGAGTGCTAGTGGAGAGAGAGAGAGAGAGAGAGAGAGAGAGAGAGAGAGAGAGAGAGAGAGAGAGAGAGAGAGAGAGAGAGAGAGAGAGAGAGAGAGAGAGAGAGAGAGAGAGAGAGAGAGAGAGAGAGAGAGAGAGAGAGAGAGAGAGAGAGAGAGAGAGAGAGAGAGAGAGAGAGAGAGAGAGAGAGAGAGGTTAAGAGAAGAGCATTATCGTTTTAGGTCAGGCAGATCCAGAGTAGACCTGATCTCTTCTGTGAGACGGCTGTTGTGACAAGGTGGGAGGAGAGTAGAAGAGTATATATGGCTTTCCTGGACTTGGAAAAAGCATGTGATCATCTTCCTAGAGAAAGGGTGTGAGAGTCTCAGAGCAAAGAAGATAAATGTAGGAATGATGGACCACGTGCAAACAAATGGCGGCAGGATGAAGTGGATGAAGGTAAAGATGACGTTGGGCAGGGTAGTGTCCTATCATCGATCATGTTTGTACTGGTGAAGGATGAGATGATCAGAAGGGGAATTGAATTAATAAAATACAATACATTCATTATGAGTGTGTATACTTGATATATATATATATATATATATATATATATATATATATATATATATATATATATATATATATATATATATTAGGGATGACATCGATTCTCAAAATCGGGAATCGATTCTCTATGCTCCAAAATCGATTGAAAATCGATTTTGAAAAAAAAAAGTTGAAAAAAAAATTGAAACAAAAATTGAAAATAAGTTTACATTCTCTAAAAAGTAGTGTAATTTGAAACTTTTTTTTTCAACCTTCCCAAGGCGTTCACGTGAAAAAAAGCTGCTAGAGACTTCTTTGAACTGTACTGTACCATTTGGGTATTTCCGTCAACGTTCGGCTGTCGGACGTAACCAAAGGGATAGCTTTTGTCCAGATAGTAATATCTCAACAATACAGAATAATATAGACAACGAAATGAGCACTTATTACGACGTGAAGAAGTACAGCACTGAACCAAAAAAAAAAGATTTTTTTTTTTTTTTTTGAAAAATCGATGTTTTGATTTGAGAATCGTTTTACATCAGAATCGATTCCTAATCGATTCTCGATTAATCGATGTTATCCCTAATATATATATATATATATAAATATATATATATATATAAATATATATATATATATATATATATATATATATATATATATATATATATATATATATATATATATATATATATATATATATATATGTATGTATATGTGTATGTGTATGTATGTGTGTATATTTATATTCTGGTAAGCCTATAGTAAAAATTGTAACTTCATTATATTTTTCCATTGCGAGGCTAGTAGACCCCTATTCTTGGTTTGCGCGTCTATGGAAACTTGGCGTTTATAATAGGATGTTGTGGGATCTGGCGGAGAGAAAAGAAGGGGAGGAGAAGGAAGAGATGGAAGTCTCAGGAATCATGGAATATGGGTTTCTTGGTGTGCGGCCTGAGCGTAGAACAGAATCACAGAATACTGTATTACAGAAATTACGTTCGGACGTTTCTCAGCGATTTTGGAATAGAAACACTTGGGAAATTATTATCTGGATAGAGATTGACTTCTTTTAGTTTTTCTGTTATACATACCGACACGCCTACTCTGTCTTGTTCTCTGAGTGAAAGGAAGTTACGTTTAGGTTCAATTCAAAACTAATTCCTTGTCCCAAGTTCTATTTAAACAATTGTTTGTATGTAATTATATTATACGCAACAACGGCTATTCCGATTCTCCGATATAGCGTGGATATTCATATACCGTAGTAGATACGGGAAGATTGGTATTATAAACAGCATGGTATACGATACGTTTATACGTTTCAAGCTACATGTACAAGTACTTGAATTCAATGTACTGGTATAGTTTGAAAAATGAATCGAGTTCGAGATATATATGGCAGGGTCCACTTCGAAATGTACCCACGGGTACATCATAGGCTTATGTCATCCCTTTTTTTGTTGACGATAGTGATTAAACGAATAGTTGATTTATTATTTTGGGATATAGCTGGGGGAAAATATCTGAACTTTCCTGTTTCTTCACTTCCCAGGAAAAGAATTGCATATGCTTACTCTCCAGTAATATTATTATGTGATGGGTTTATTCTCTCTGTGAAGTAGTTATGAAATGTTATTACCGCCCTGAAATATAAAAACTCCCCAAGATAATACAGAATTGGAGTTATGCATAATATGAATACTCCCCAGTTATAGAAATGAAATATAATCAACTTGATTGACGATAGATATAGGGTGATACGAAACAATAATATGAACTATTAGAGGAGTCCTATTAGGTTTGCCTATATTGAAATATTGTTACATAATGCATGTTCCATTATGAATGGGAATGAGTTGGGGGGAGTATTCCTATTATGCTAGGCCATGTTATTATCACTCCCCCAATATTAGGTTATTTGTCCATAATAGTATAATACATGTTCCGTTATGTTCAGAAGACTAATTGAACGGCAACCTGGGACAAAATTTGTTGTATGATTGTTTTTCATCACCTGAATCCATTGAAACTAGTTTTTTGCATTCAGATGAATTATTTGGGATATTCAAGGATGTACTGTGTGCTCGTGAACAGGGTGTGTGTGGACACACTGAAACGTTTCATTTCTATTCATTATTATTAATAAATAGTGATTTCTACTTAAAATTATATATATATATATATATATATATATATATATATATATATATATATATATATATATATATATATATATATATATATATATCTGTGTGTGTGTGTGTGTGTGTGTGTGTGTGTGTGTGTGTGTGTGTGTGTGTGTGTGTAGATAGGCCTACATGAACTAGAAAATCTTCTGTACCTTATGCAACTGCTTGCTACAAAGTGTGGACCCTCGTGATATTCTATTTCGTGGATGTCCCTGAAGCCAAGTTGATCAAATTATATCTTCAACGTACCGGTTACAGAATTGTACAGAGTTGTCCACTGTTGTTGCTGCCAAGATCGTTGACCAAGTGTAGCTGTGCATCGAAGGCTAAGGATACGACCTTGAAATAGCTGCTTACTGGCCGTTGTTTTCAACCCAAGCGTAGCGCTGTCAAGATTGGAAATAATGTCTGTCTTGATACCGTAAACGCTTAGTGTGTTTGAAGCAGCCTGTCTCATCAAATAGAAAAGAGCAAAGTGATTTTAGGTGAGTAGTCATGTTGCTTCAAAGGGTATCACAGTACTGAAATTTTCTGCTGTCGGTAGAAAGATTGTTCTCGGCAAATCATCGTAAAAATGGTATATTTTCAGTTATTATACAGAATTAATTGTAATTTATTTCAAATTGGGTAAATAGATATGATCGTGAGTTGTGACATTGCTAATTTGAAATTAATTCAAATTCCAAGCACCAATCACAAATATGTGGTTTTACCACTTTCTTTGAAAACAATATTCTTGTTATCTCCTGCTTCAAATTTTCGTGTTGTGATGCGAGAATCGGCGACAACGATCATAATCACAATTGTTACAATGCAATTTAATCAAGCTTTGATTACGTGAATAGTTCCCTTTTTTACTGGAAATCATCTCTGTCAAGTTAGAAGCATCTTGACAGCAGCAAATCGGTGATATCACTATCTTGTATCAACAGAAAATGCTGAACCAAAATCAGGCACATCGAGCCAACCTTCTAGTACATCTGTGTAAGTATGCATGTGGATGCGACCTGGAGCGTGATTTGTGGGTACGGATAACCAGGTGATATGTGATAGTAATGTTTTTTATACCTCAGAGATACATATTTCGGGAAAACATTAACATTAGAACGTATATTTCATTGAACTGTATTATTCATTGAACTGTATTATTCATTAATATTTACGCTCCATACAAATACCTGTCACATGCTTACGTATTGACAGTTTGAACTCCTAGGAATGAATAACGTCTTTGGGGTGCAACTGAAGCAGCCTGAGCCTAGCTTTTGACCAGACCCTCCACCTACACCCCACTACAAGGTCATACTCAAAATATCTCCTTAATATTAGCCACATGTTGCCGGTAAAGTGAATCAGTTGGCACAAGAGGGTGCAATGTATTGATCTGTGGTAAATAATGAATGACTGTAAGAAAACACAGTCTGAGTCAGGCGATAGAACATATTCCAAACAGGATTGTCTGCAAAGTATCATCTCAATATGAATGATAGATATTGTTGTTTATAACCCTTGCATTGTGCCGATCAAGTCCCCAGTGGCTCTCTCTCTCTCTTTCTCTCTCTTTCTCTCTCTCTCTCTCTCTCTCTCTCTCTCTCTCTCTCTCTCTCTCTCTATATATATATATATATATATATATATATATATGTATATATGTATCTCTATATGTATATATATATATATATATATATATATATATATATATATATATATATATATATATATATATATATATATATATATATATATATATATATATATATATATATATATATATATATATATATATATATATATATATATATATATATACATATATGTATATGTATATATATATATATATATATATATATATATATATATATATATATATATATATATATATATATATATATATATATATATATATACATATATATATATATATATATATATATATATATATATATATATATATATATATATAGTATATATATATATATATATATATATATATATATATATATATATATATATATATATATATATAAATATATATATATATATATATATATATATATATATATATATATATATATATATATATATATATATATATATATATATATATATACATATATGAAACTTTGTACACTTTTCCAGTCATTATGCTTTTACATACGTGAGAGACATTATAGATGTTGAATATTATTGCTCGTGTTTTCCTTTACGTTTTGGTAATTTGGTCGCTACCTTTGTCAATTGAGATGACTCCTTTCGCCATTTTTAATAGTACATATTCATATAATATAGGCCTATGTATTTTTATATTATAATTTTTTAGCTTGTGTGTTCACTAACCCTCTTTCCGTTTAAAAACCAGATGAGTTCAGTAGCTGGTTTCGAGTGGGATGACGTGCAGTTAATATCAATTATATCTCCTTCTCCATACACTCCTTGTAGTCCAACAATTTTTGGTACATCCATTGGAAATGCTGTAAAACCAGTAAAACATGAACCGGTACGTATGTTTCGTACATCAACATTCCCATTGGACTGTACTATATTTTGATTAATTATCATGAAAACGTCATTGATGATACACAGTTTCAATTATACAGCCATTAGAAATGTATGTGGTTGAATACAGTCCATCAATGTGATATCATCCATTGATAGTAAACACTTTATAGAAAGTAAAAAGAAATCTGTCAATGTGTTAGTAGGATTTGGTGTTGCTCTAGGATGTTGGTAGGAGCCCGTGAAATTGTGGTAATGAAGGCCACTCATCCCATCGTTAGCATTGATGAGTATCTATCTCATAATTAATTTTCTCACTCAGATTATGTTTTGTGTATTTATTAATTTATTTTCAATCAATCCTTGTATCTGCGCCTTCAATTTGATTCTTGAAAATGAGTTATTCCTAGCACATACTGTGTAGTACATACCTCTCACTGACATGACTGCTTGAGCTGTGATAGTGTGAAAGACGGGTGCTTCTGCCGACACTTCACACTTGTATATGCCGGCACTAAGCAGATTCAACTTCTCCAGACCCACTTGGTATTCGTCTGAGGCACTAAGCTGAATAAATCAAGGTAAATCACCCTATTACACAGTTGTATGTGGATGATTGTCATCTATTAGATGTTAGAAGCTTTTTGAAAGGAGAACTTTTTCTGCAGTTACTACTTTGATTAATTTATTGAATCTCAAATCACTTGAGTGATATATTCATTATCGCACAAAAGAACAGACAATGAAATGAATCTATTAACATTTACTTGGAAAACTTTGAATGAATGGAAAGTATTATTGCACTATAAACTTTTACTTGAAAATATTGTGGCAATAGAATTTACATTACAGCAGCAATTATTGTAAGAATTGGTTTGTTGTAAATTGGTTTGTAGCATTTAAAAAAAAAATCTACATATATATATATACATACGTACATACATTCATACATACATATATAAATATATATGTATATATATATATATATATATATATATATATATATATATATATATATATATATATATATATCCCGGTTTTCCGGAACGGATGATCACCCTATTTACCAGTAGACCTATCTTTAATCATTGAAAAGTTATAATCAAAATCAGACATTTCACTAAATCCATTTAGTCAGAAAGACAGACTTACATCAACAAAGATTCCAGGCACAGGGAATGCTTGTGCTTGTGGTACTTCTTTGGGGAGGTAACGGTAAAACTCAGCACCATTCTTATACCACTTGATAGAATATAAAGTTGTGGTCAGTCCAAGATCGTACATACATCTGAAAGTAGCCTTTTCTGATACCTCCTTGAAAGCTGGTACCGAAATAGCAATCATTTGTAATGCTGGAAGAAATTAATAATACCAACATTAAGAATTACAGTTTATTTTTTCGAACATTATAAAACAGCACATCAAATCATGACTTGAACCCAGAGTGTTTTGAACACTGGATCACCAATTGACATACGTCTCTCAATAACACGAAGACTATGACTGTGTTTGCCATCTAAACATAAGAGTATCAGAATTTTTCAGGTGGCTGCTCAGTAACATAGACATAGTCCTCTATATTCGAGACATGAAATTCAAAAACAAATACACTGTAAACTGTAAAGGAGTTAATGTTACGTCTCTCATATTTTTTTTGTATAAATCGAGACAATAACATGAGGTACTCTACTTTTCTGTATTCATATTGGGTTTAGCAATGCACTGTACTGATGACTATGAGTCTATGATCTATTGGCATCGGTGAATGATATATTAGATGATGGATTGATTAGATGAAAGGTTATTTTATTGGTGTTTTTGGATTGTGGGAGTAGTTGGTCTTGGCCTGTTGTTGATGAATCATCTCAGTAGGGCCTATTGACCTGAACGACACAGGGAAACCACAAACAAACCCTGTCAGGGTGGTTGACCAAGGAAGGAATCAAACCCCGGTCTCCTGAATGATTGTGCAGTGTGCTAGCCACTCGACCTCTCGTCTCAGTATAAGCTACCGGTACTATGTACTGTTTTGTAGCCTGGGACTAGTTTATATTGTGCCAAAAAACATTAAATTTTATATTTATTTGAATATTCACATATTATTGATGTATTGAATAATAGCATTACTCACAATTCTATTTTTAGACACATTCGGACAAGGAATGTCTGAAAACGGTCTTCTTGAGTATAATGTGTCATTAAAATGTACGTCATGAATTTCAAAATTTGATGCAGCTCTGATATTTCACGTCACCAAGTAGCCAATCCTGGTTAATGCTATTACTCCTCTGTTATGGTAAACAACCGTCTAATTCATGTTTATTGAAAATGTTTAAATTGATATGTTTTTTCTATATTCAATTAATTCTACAGTTGTCTAAGCTACGGTCAGAATTGTAATTATTCAATAAAATGTAATGTTACCATTGTTATACTGTAAATATAAATATTAATAATTGTTTGCACTCATCTCAACTAGCCGATCTCTGAAACAGTAGAAGCATGACGTGAAGAATAAATATGGCATGGTAAAAGCTTCTTTGATAAAAAAAAAATAGTAGTATTGTAATAATTATTGATTAAAGTGTTACCAATAATAATAAGTATGTCAGTTAGTTTTGAAGTGTGATTGTTTACACGATTTCATGTCTTGAGAGACAATGATGTGTCTTGGTTAATGGTTATTTATTTATTTATTTATTAAATCCAAAGATTTGCATATTGCACAAATATAGAAAATATAAAAACTAACAACTAGATATAAAAATGAGTAGATAGAAGAATAGATTGAAAAAGACAATGATATATATATATATATATATATATATATATATATATATATATATATATATATATATATATATATATATATATATATATATATATATATATATATACGTAATGGTGCAATGATAGTCTAATGTGATTTTGAAGTTGGGAATTCGTTGAGGTCATAGAAGGGGTCTGGAGTAGGAAATATTTAAGGTTGTATTTGAAAGATGAGAGTTTGGTGAGGCTAGTTAAATGGGCAGGTAGTTCATTGTAAATGAGTTGCTTGGTATCAAAACTCGTCTTTTCCACATTTTATGAAAAATGAGTTGGACACATCGTTGGATTCGTATTGAAGTACAGAATCCGAATATGAAAAGAGTTTGTATCAAAACTTGTCTTTTCTTGTGTTAAAATGCTCGCAACTTGAACATTTTTTTCAAACATGGTCTTTTCCTTGGACTGTTTTGTTTCGAAACTCGCCTTTTCCAAAACAGCCAATCAACAAGCAGGAGCTTACCGCCATGTTGATATTGTTCGCGCCAAATCATCTACTACTGTTTCTTGTTTACGGTCACTTGTGTAACCACCATCATTCACCACTATTTAATAAACACAACCATAACAATAGATTGTATCGAGGAAAATCGATAATGCAATTCCAATGCAAATCTGAAATTTATATGAACAATTTCAAAACCCTGCCTATTCCAGCTTTTTTTCCAAAACTTGTCTTTTCCGAACTTATTTATTTATTTTCTGAAAAAACGTTGCTCTGATCTCAACTTCATACTTTCTCATACTCTTCATTATGTTATTGTCATACTGTGTGAAAAAAATCAGTTTGATTAGAAATCATATGAAAATGATATATTGTTTCTACGTTTATCTCGGAATAACTTGAAATGGAAAAGACGAGTTTTGATACCAAGAAACTCAAATGGTTGTGCAAAGATGGAGAGGGCTGTGTCTGAAAGAAGCGTGGGAGTGTGTTAGAGAATGGATAGAGTTACTGTGACTGGTAGGGTAGTTATGGATAGAAGCATTTTTGGGAAAGAGACTGGAGTTAGAGTGAACATAACAACTGGCAATTTGGATAAGAGTACATGTGAGTGTGAGAATTTTGAGCTTTGTGAAATGTGATTTACATGAGGAACTGCGAGAAATACCGGAAATACTTATGAATAAATACGTTAAATAAATACATATGAAACAAATTAATTAAATAAATTAAATTAATTAATCAAAGAAATAAAATGAATAAATAATAATAAGATAATAAAAATAATAAAATGAATAAATATAAATACATTCTACCATTGTTTAAAAAGGTGAATTGGCATGATTGATACTTATTTTTTTATGATAGTGGTATGGTACTTGCCTTATAATTATTTGTAAAATAAATATGACAGTTAGTTTTGATGTGCGATTGTTAATATGATTTTATGTCTCGAGATATAAATGTGTCTATGGTAGATAATCAATCAGCTTTTTTTCTTGCATTTTTTTAAAAACTTAGTTACATCATAGTTCTGTACTATGGTTACATTGTATCATACTTAAAAAGTTGAATGGGCATGATTAATAGCACAAAAGTGTATGAAAATGTCAAGTATGGTACTCACCTTGAGTAGTAGTAATCACAAGGAGACATAAAATGATCATACTATGCATTTGACTCAAATGCATTACTCCCGCTACAGTTATTATTGCAAACTTACTAGTAATATGAATTATTACAACTAAAAAGCTTCCACGAAAAGATACATTGAGAACTAATCTCATTAAAATATTTTAGTGGCTTCTTTTTATGACTATTGAGTAATGACATTATACTGGTGTCGGTGTCTACTTTTGTAGGAAGTTTGCATTGAATTGCTTAGTAGGAGGCCTAGTAATTTTGAGCTAGAAATACAAAAAGTGATGAAACATTAGGTGGCAACCGGCAATGAAAATCTGGATTCTGGACCATTATTAAATTTTTGCCAGCATTGCCACAGCCCTCTAAATGTCATTGTTTCGACAGGTCGACTTTTGTTGACCTTTCTGTGGGTTTTGTCATGCGTGATGATGAATGACGCATGTGGTACTGGCGCAAGCCGCAGAGGCGTGTCATTTGTTATCCATTATCTCTCCATGTTGCGGAAACCACTATTGGCTTTCCACCTACTGAAGCGTATAAAGCTTTGTTATCTTCTTTACTCATTCTAAAGTCACCATGGCACCTCAGTGGGTGTTTATGCAAGTTTTCCAAGTTTTAAGTGACGTAAGTTGAATAATATAGATCCGACAGCATAAGGATTTTGCTATGGGCTTCTGGACCCTATAACCTTACTTTATTGTCAACACTGGTTCTAGAGTTTGGTTTCGCACACAGCGTATTGCCTTAAGGCCCACCTGTTCCAAATTCATTCACCACCCCCGTAAGTTTATTTTTCCATATTTGTTAACGTTGGGTTCGTAAGTTGTGTCTGTAGGCTATTTAATTATTACAAGAAATATTTGACCTACTAAATTATTGATTTCAAATATAAAACTTTTTTTTCTTTCGGTTATGTAATACAAAAACCTAACCAGCTACCCAACGTTATCAAAAAAGTTGAATGAAAGTGGACTATGGTAACTCGCAGACTGGCTAGTTTGGACATGTAAATTGACCATGCTGTAACACGGTGATAAGATAAGGCCTAGTTTATATTATTATTATTATTGGTGTTTAACAGCGCTTCAACATCGAAGGTCATTTTGCGCCGGTGCCGAGTTGATAGACTATGAGCCAGTGACCCCAGTGTTGAATTCCGAAATTTTTTTGCGAGGGGGCTTTTCCGTTTTTCGGGGGAAAGAGCCACTCAGCCAACTCAGTTAATTATCTCAGTCTCAGTCTAACCATAGATTAAGGTAGTTATAAAGATGTCCAATGCCCATGTTGAAATATCTGCGCTAAGCCTATATTAAGAGCGATGAGAAGGTTTACTTGTAAACCCAGCTATTAAGCTACAGAGAACGGTACTATTAGTTGGTCTCGGCATTACTTCTCTATGGTCTCAGCCAGACCTTCACTGCGCTACTGTCTGCTCGCCACCCGGCTGAGATCTATTCTTCTCTCTAGCACTTGTCATCACACTCGGCTGTGCCATGTTGCCATTCTTAGCATTATTTCTATCATCTGACCACTCTATGAACAGACGTGTTGAGCCACGTGTTGCTTATAGGCCTGTATACAAATGATAGAAGTAAAAGGACTCGGTTAGTGTTAGGGTTTGGAGGCACATCGACAGCGAGATCATTTAGCACCCATGTTCATGTCTGTGAACTTTATATATATATATATATATATATATATATATATATATATATATATATATATATATATATATATACATATACATATTAGGGACAACTTCGATTATTCAATAATCGATTACTAATCGATTCTACTACCGGTACCAAACGACTCAAAACAGAGAGTCGATTATTTTGCTATTTTTTTTTTGTTGGAACTGTACTGATTTAGCCGAGTTTACGCGTGCGACGAGCGTACTTCGCACTCGTAGCAACTTGTGGTTGAAAGGAGAAGCACGTGCGTGATCGCGCGCACATGGTTATGTTATTGGATGTTGCCACTCAAGTCCCCTCTACCCCTTCCACCAAAGTCTTTATCTTCGGTAGAGGCTCGAGTCACACCTACACCTTCCCCTCCCAAATTCCAATGTCAGTTCCGGATAATTATTGTTGAGCGTGGTCGTGATTATTTGGTTTTTAATTAAGCCCGACATTTTATTTATACCATCACAGCTTACGACTTTTCCTATTTTTTCAATTGTGTAAGTTTTTATAAGTGAAATAAAATAAAATTGCTTTTGATTGATTAAAATAATATCTGCGTGCTTATTTTGTAATAATTATTTGCAAGGATAACGTACGAACGTGAGTTTTGTTTGGGCCAATTTCTAAAAGATGAACGCATCCACTGTGCAGTGTAAACTTTGTATAACAAAATGAGCTTTTCACACTTCTACCACCTCGATAAAGAATCATCTCCTGGCTTATTAACTACATAAATCCCATTACCATCGTTGATATTGCAATTATCTTTCAACAACAAACAAAATAACAACAGTGCTCTTTAAAGAAATTCCACTCTTATCTCTGATTCTAATCTCTTCACAAAATGTCATGTTATCTCCCAAACAATCAGATGCCTACGTCCTGCACCACTCGTATTTGCCGTTTCGTGTTTCCATAACATGAAAGCTGGGCTGTCTTCGTAGCAAACGTAAACAAGCGGGAAGAGAGGGGAGTGCATTTGGTTGCTATGGTTACGTGAACTTGTACGGCCGAAAATAGCTGAACAGTACAGTGTATACCAAAGCAACTGCAACCTCTAATAACAACGTAAAAACAGCGTGGGAAGTTTTGAACCAGTATAAATTGATACCAGCAACATTTATTGTGCCAAAAATTTTCAGAATCGAAGTTATCCCTAATATATATATATATATATATATATATATATATATATATATATATATATATATATATATATATATAATCTGCTTGAACCTAACCAATTTCGATTTGTAAGTGATTGATAACTCTGGTGTACGTGTACTAGTTAGACAGATCTTCAAACCATATAGTGTAGGATGTAAGTTCATGTACATGATTCTCTATACTCGTGCCACCCTCTGTTGCCCAGTCAGCTAAGACATCCCTTTGCCACCGCGCATTTATGTGCAACTGCAAGAGTTAATAATAATAAAAAATAATAATAATAGAAACTGAAGGCATAAGCAAACCTAAACGTTAATATGAATGTTTGGCTTGGGCTCGAGTCCTGCATAAGGCATAGGTTTTTGTAAACGTCCTTTCACTTATCATCACTTCATAGTAGTTTCATTATCACCTGTTCATTTGTACCCCGATATAACCTAGCTGTTGGTGGGGTTGTTAAGTGAACAATAATCCAAATAATCAACTGGACTCATTTTTAATAGAGGTTCTAATCCACTGAATGACTATAAAGAAGTCCATACACCTACATTGTCAAGGTTTGCTTATGCCTTCGTTAATCTTACTTATTATTTCTTGTAGTGTAAAGGTAATGAAGAGCCCTAGCATAGTACAGTAAGAAAATTTGCATCATAATACTTTTAAATCATGAAATATAACATGTTCAACCTAATAGTACTTGTTTTCACTTTAGGCTCCGTTATATCATGTTTTTCTGGAAGGTGGTCTTCTCATCGGAGTATTGTGGCTGCTGTTTCACAAAAGCTATAACCCTAAGGATTTTGCAACTTTTCGCTTGACTGACAAGGTGAGTGATGCAGTTTTTTAAAAAACATTTGGTGTATGACTGTTTTCATCATTCTCCAGCTATTTAACAAATAGTAAAACCAAGTCAATCTGAAATAAACTTGGTAGCATGGACAAAAACCTATGCTATAGGCCTACCTCTGGACTGCAAAAGTTTAGTGTCAAGACAGTTACTGGTAGTTGTGTCTGCCTCAGTAATATATTTATAACTGATACTTGACTGAATTGAATATTGATCCCTCATATTCAACCTGGGCAACTTGAAATAGACCACAAGTAGTTGAAATCGTTAATGTGTGTGGAACGGTATTTTTCAGGAGAAGCAAAAGCTCATTCAAGATTGGACCCCCGAGCCCCTTGTTGCTCCAGTGCCACAGAATCATCCAGCCTTGGAACCTCGAGTTATAACTGGCAAGGTGATTTTTTGTACTTTTAACAAAATCATTTGAATGTAATTCCTTTCATAATTGCAATCTTCCATGACATGTAGGCCTACATACACCTTACGTATATAAACTGTATTATCTGAGACCGGTATTTTAACCTCCTGAGTGCTGGGCTATTTTGCCTCTGTTGCCTGCCATCCCTGTGCTGAATTATTTTAACAGAACAATCACTATTCACTAAACGTTTGATATATTCCTTATTAATTGAAGGGGCAGTAAGGTGCAAATCTCAATTTTCACCATTGGTCTGTCTCATCATGTTATGACAGAAAACGCCCTTTAAAAATAAATAATTATTGTAAATATTTACAAAACATATTTTGAAAAAATAGACTGTGTCAGAACGCCCAATATTCGCGAAATATGATTTTATTTTGTTCAGTAGGCCTATTGTTCAATTGTCTGTCGTTCCGAACTAGATTGCAAGCAAGCTTGAGACCAACAGCAAGTCTAGCGGTCGAGCGCATGTCAAAGATATGTCAAATATAAATCAAAATGTGTTCGACTAGGTTATAGCTGGGAAACTGTACAGTCAAAACTGCAACAATGAAGCCACACGCCACAATGTCTTATGCGAGTTAATCAATTGAAATTATATGGCGGAAATAAGTAGCTATGACTTATTGAATTTTATTCAAAGTTCATGAAGATGACATTTGAGCGCAGATATTTCGTAGAAACATTTTTTCTTCACCTATCCAAGTTCTTCTACGTTCCTAGCTCAAAAAAACGTTACATGTTAATGATGTTATTCTCCATAACAGAGATTTTTGTTAGGCCCGGTCAAAAATTATAGACTTTTCACCTATTTTCCTCTCATGTCAAATTGGGTGAGAATACGTGCAAGTGTGTTTTCTGTCATAACATAATGAGACGGACCAATGGTAAATAAGCACCTTACTGCCATTTTGATTGATGGATGTTCTTGCTATTCATAGGGAACATGTAATACGTATCAAGACATCTATTCAATGTATTATAGGCACCTACTGATCATTTCAGGATTTATTACACTAAGAAATGTAGGCCTAGTGATTTCTTTAAGCCTGGGTCACACTTATTTTATCGTATTTGAATCTACCAGGTAACCTCTAATTCATGTATGTTCGTGTTTATCTAAACAATCATCTTCATCATTCTCTTCGTCTTCATCAAAGGTATACCACCATTTTTCTCATTTCAATCATTAAAATATCAAATAAGTCCGAGATGTGGACACTGTCATTTTGTTCCACTAAAAGTTGACATTGACTAAAAAGAATTAGACATCTAGAATCTATTTCACTGACTGCTCACGTACTGATTTGTGGTTGAATGCTAATTCAGCAAGTTAGAAAAAGGCAACAGTTCAAAAATCAGAAAAATTGCACTACTGTATTAGCTCAATGTGGAATTAATTTTTGAGACAATGATGGTCTCAACATGAGATAACTTGAGTTTAGTACCAGTTGACGGCACGCTCAAGCAGTATTAGGTATCTCAGGCATAGCACTCAGAAGGTCAAGTACGTACCGTAGTTGGGCTGCAATTACCTAAATACGGTATCGAGGTTGATGTATCATTATGGAATGTGTGACAATGTATGGTGATTTTGTTCAGTGATTATCAGTCAACTTTGAGCTATTAAGTGAGAATTCAATATGTATTATTCTCTCGTTTGGTGAAAACTTTCTGGCCTAATCTAGAGCTTCATTCAAACTTCA
The DNA here is from genome assembly GCA_964007535.1 of Brachyptera risi. NCBI lineage: Eukaryota > Metazoa > Arthropoda > Insecta > Plecoptera > Taeniopterygidae > Brachyptera > Brachyptera risi. Next base: position 71,564,197 of record OZ023327.1, on the reverse strand, counting down.
ATTTGTAGCTCAGTTTTGTGACCATATTGAATATTTATTAATATTATCAATTGAAGTTCATTAATTAGACATGTTCATTGTTTTATTAGGCTGGCAAGTATGTAGAGCTGAATGGACACAACTGCCTCAATATGGCTACGCACAATTACCTTGATTTTATTGGAAATGAACAAATTGAGGCAAATGCAATTAAAACTTTAGCTAAATATGGCGTTGGATCCTGTGGACCTCGTGGATTTTATGGCACCGTTGGTAAGAATATAATTCTTCAAATAGCCAATATTGGTCAAGTATTTAAAAAAAAGAACTATTGGTATTCAAAGTTTTGAACTAGGAGTAGGTGCAAAATGAAAGTTACTTGAAAAAATCACACAATAGTTCCTGTAGAACCTCTTTAGTACGTCCCTTATTACAGCGATCATTGTGATATATCGTCGTTTTTAGACAGTCCCAGCCAATTCTCATAAGACCATGTGTATTTCTTGCTTGTTAATACGTCCCTCAATATAACGACCACCGCGAGAATACGACGCTTTTTTGGTTCCCTTCCAAGAAAAACCATCAATACTATGACGAAACGACTAATAAATTGTTATTGTTTGTATCGTAATGTCCCAAATATAAGCCGAAGGTTTTTCTCGAAATTTCAAGCTCTTCAAAAGTTACTCTCGGCTTATATGCAAATCTCGGCCTATAATCGGTCAAAAATATGTTTTTTGCTCATTTGAATTAGGCGTACTACACCCGCACACTCATAACAACGGTATCAACTTGAATTGCGATATATTCCACTAAAAACACGTGTATTAAATGTTTTATCATGAAGAAGCATGATTTTCCCAATTCCCACCATTTTTATTTGACGCGCAGTAATAAACATTTAAGCACGTTGAGCTGTTGGCTGCGTGGTGTGTCAGTGTGTCATCCTACTGCGTGTGGTCTGACCTTGTCTGACTTTGACAAGCACGAGACTGTTCAGCGTGGAAAAACACTCGTTTGTTCGACTCGGGACGGCCGAGCGCCAATACGTGCGCTTGTCAATCGCACGTCGTCGGCAATAATCCAGTATACACGATCTTTCTCACTTGTACTCCCGGCCAGTCGCCCTATTGCGCGCAGTTACGAAATTGATCAAATTCACACAAATGCACACAAAGGTGTATTGTGCATTTTATTGTGAGATTTGGTTGTACGACGATCGGGATTTAACGACGATTTGCTTATCTTCCCTCAACGTCGTACTGAAGAGGTTCTACTGTACTGTGAAATTACTAGATATTAAAGTTATTTTTGTAGGGTATTGCAGCACTTGCAAGTACATAGTTGAAATATTCTGAATTTTAGGGATGAAGAAAGATTTTGATTTTAGTATCAATAATCTTATCTTATTTCCATTATCAAATCGATAATACTGAAAAAAACGTTTTTCAAATATTTGAATATTTCCCGCCCTGCCAGAAAAAAATCTGTTGTCAATACTACGTGAGCGTGAAACTAGGTAGGCCTACTTACTCATTTAATGATAATGATTTTTTATTTTCTCGTTAGATTGTATGTTTACAACATTGAGCATCGTCAGCATTGTCAGCTTACGTTGAAATATGAGATACATGTAAATAGAAAGATAGAATGTAGTAAAATATCACACTTGATACAACAAGACGTACAAACAGCAAAGTCACATGGAATCGTACGCACACCTCACTACATTTAAAAAGTTAAGAAGTTATGTTAATTATATTGGAATTTCATTCTTTATCTGTCAAAAAATCAATTATAGAATAAAAACACTTTTGTATTAGATACGATTTGAGGGCCAGCTTAAATTTTGGTCCTAATTGATTTCTGATATTAAGAGGTAATTTGTAAAAAAGTTGTATACCAGCATGCGTGGGACCTTAACTCAATCATTGTGTTTTACAGTCCTATTCATGGCTACTATCAGAATTGTAGTAAGATAGTGCCTGTATATATTGAATTCTAATTTTTCATTTTCCACGACGTATACAACAGTACCTAATATATATATAAAGGCATGCTAGTGTTAGAATTTTGAATTTCTTGAAAAGTTCGGCGCATGAGTCTTTGTAATATATTTCAGAGTACGGATTGAAACTTGCCGTAGCTAAATACCTAACCGCCCTTGTTTGTAATATAAAATGATTTCTTGCAGACGGTGCTTGACCCCATAAAATGATTCCGTATTGTAAGCGTATTGTTCGTATTGTATTTATGATCCTCCCCATTTTGTGACAATTATTTTACAGTCGATGGGAATAAGTTGTTTACTTTCGTCTGAACATCGTTTCCACGAACAAACCGTATACGCGGCATATCTATTCAAGTGGCCTTGCAAATGAGTCAGACAAATAACATTTTCAATAGGACTGGGGCCTATCACAAATGTCGACGTGAATAAACTTCTTGTTCTTCTTCATTGATAACTGACTTGTTCAACAATATGTATCAATTGTTGATATTGAATGAATAAATTCACTATTTTTATTATTATCATTATTATTATTATTATAATTGCTTCATCAACAATGTCTTGCAAGTTTGGTTGCACATTGAATCCTAAGTTAGGCTAGGTAATTTATTTATGGATAATTAATGCGCGATACATTGAAGAATTGAACGAGCACAAAAATTATTCATTTTTATTTTTAAATGATGAGCGATAGCCGATAGCACAACGAACATGATCTGTAAAGATGCCAATGCAATGATTCTGAGGTTAAACGAAAATGCGAATGTGTGATTCAACAGGTGTACTGCAAAAGCTCTGGTTTCTGCTCGCTCCAAACAGTAAGCTAGCAAAGGCTCTCGAGTGAGTGAGCAAAATAGACTAGTAGCACCATCATCTAACCAAATAAGTAACTGAAGTATAAACAGATTTGAAATTACCGGCGCCAAATACAACTAGAACCATCCGCAAAATACATTGGCCTACAGAATATCGATAATATAACCAAAATCTTTCATCTATTTTTTCTTTGAAATTGAAAATCAAATTGATATTATCGATTATCCTTGTCACCCCGAGCGAGTAGTAGGCCTACTCACAAAATGATCAAGTCATGACAAATATGCATGCATTGTTATCTATAAGTGAGGTGGTAAAAGGTTTCTCTAGTTGTAATTATCGGCGAATCATGATCAAATTTAGATATTTGAAAATTTACTTTCCACTCTACTAGAACATGTTTTTTTCAAAGAGTATATTATTAATAATAATAAATAACGAATCTATTATTTCAGAAAAGTACAGAATTTATCTGTAACAGAATGTTCACTATTTGAATAATACTGTGTTGTTTGGTACTAGATGTCCACCTGGAATTGGAAGAACGCCTGGCAAAGTTCATGAATTTGGAGGAAGCGGCAGTTTATTCTTATGGCTTCTCGACAATAGCCAGTGCAATTCCTTCTTACGCAAAACGAGCAGATGTTATATTTGTGTATGTATAGTTCTTTCATATTCTGTTTAGTTGGACAGTCCACTGTGGATTCCAAGTAATTAGTGGAACTCTGTGTTCTTATGTATATAGTAGGGTTGCCAATCGATCAAGAAGATGCAAACGATACCGAAATGTGCCATATCAAAAATTGGATATACAAATATCGAAATATCAGGAATTCCATTCGATATCGAATCAAAATGATGATTTCAAAAATCGATCGAAAATATCGATTTTTTTCAAGGTCCCGACCATGTTTGTTTTAGTCGATAATCATTCAGTGTCACTTAGTGGGATCTGCCTTTGCGTTGACACTGACACTCCGAGCGCCCACTGACGACCGAGAACCAGTCCTGGAAACAGTAGGAACGCGAGAGCAAACACACGTGTCGGCAATATGACCAATGTGCGGTGACACGCGAGTGGCAGCCTGCTGTTCGATTATTCAAAAACGAATTCACTTTCGATATCGAAATAATCGAAAATCGAATGATTGATTTTGATATTGAATCGAAACCTTGAAATCGAAGATCGATCGAAATGTTCAATATCGATTGGCAATCCTAGTATATAGACAAAAGATATAGCCAAGACATGTTACGTAATGTTGAAATTGACTGATTTACCTATCTCTATCTCTCTCTCTCTATCTATCTCTATCTCTAATTACTTCCAACCTCTCACCCTGTGGTGAGTTAAATTAATTAATTTAATTAATTTCTCTTTATAATGAACATTTTTTGCATTAATTCTCATATTGACTGAATTTCTAAACTTTTTGAACTCATTCTGATACACAATTTTGAGGGAGTTATTACAATTTTTCCATTTTTTAAATAATGCATCACGCTCTTTCAAAATTAAGTCCAAATCGGTAGTGATCCAATCGTTCTGAACTGTCTCCGCGACTGTTTCACTCTTGTGCCGGCTGTAAGTAGCAATGTCATAACATTCCTTGAATGTCTCATCACAGTCATCTAAAAACAACATTGAGTTCCACTTAATGAGTCCAAGTTTGTTTGAAAGAATGTATTCATTTATTCTGTTTTTGTAAATACCTGATTCCTCTTTTTGATTTTCAAGAATTATATCAAAGTTGATATCCGCAGCTTCCATATAATGATCTGTAATTTTTGTTGCACAGATAACTGACGTTATTTCATTAGCCAATCCTCTAGTAAATATGTGATTTATACAAGTACCGGATACACTGTCAAGTCTGTATTCTTCTCTTGTGACCCCAAATATTCCTTTAAAAAACCATATGTAGCAAACATATTTTCATGAGATTGAACATTAATATCATTGTTGGTCAATAGATTGAAGTTCATATCTTCAATTATAACTGCATTTAAATGTCCAATGATACTAATACACTGCTCCAATTCTGATATAAATCCTACTTTATTACTACCGGGAGGCCTGTAAAAGGCGATTAAAGAAATACATTTATTATTGTAAATGAGCGAACCGCTAATGGATTCAAAATTATTGTTGTTGGAGATACTCTGAACAAAACGTAAGCTAGATTTAACAAATAATAGCAAACCTCCGCCACCTTTTTGTGCTCGAGTTTTATTTTATAGGTAGTAATGTCATCAAATGAAACTGTGTTTCGACTGTTCAAAGTGATAGTCAGTGAAGCGATACGATAAGCAATTCAAATACATTTAGTGTATGTTGTGCTATCTATTCATTTACTCATTCCTATTGGATTTAGATTCATTTTCTAAATATTGAAAATATTGAAAAATATGTGTGATAGCCTATATTAAATACAAACTGTAAATTATGTTAATATTTCTTTTTTGTTTTTTATATTGAGTCATTTGGTAACTGCATTGATCAATAACGTCTATTGGTATCGGTGAATGATGAATGAGATGGTGAGAGGGTGAGAGGGTGAGATGGAACATTTTATTAATAGGTATTTTGAATACTGAGTAGCTTGCTTGCTGACCATCCCAGTATACACTTAAACTACAGGGAAACCACGATGGACCTTTGTCAAGATGGTCGACCATGGCGGGAATCGAACCCCGGTCTTCTGAATGACGACGACTGAGTGACGTTACTCGTCCAGATTGTCTGAAAGTGGTAACTGTTAGTTGCCGGTACTCAGTGGAAGGGCTAATCATACTTTTATTGAGAAGAGAAAGATGAAGGCTTGAACCACCTGTACGCTAAGTGTGTGGGACAGGACAAATTGTCGGTCGGAAGCTTTGTCTCCCGCAGGTAACCCGAGACTACCAAAGTTGCATTCACTATTAAATAAAACGGAATAATGATATGTGTTTGAAATGTGAGCTCGAAACTTACTGCCGTCGATAGTATCCAACACAGCAATTCGGATACGAACTATCAACGTATGTCACGCTCAGAGTCGAAATTGACAGCTCGAAACAGTAGATCGTTGGAAGTAAAAGATTACAAGACGGGTAATCGGTGTGACGGGTGATCAATCATACCCATACGTGGAAGTATATATTATCCCTTTTTCGTATATCACGCGCTGTTTTATACAATTATAACATCTAGTTAGGAAGGTCACTGAAATCACCCTCTCTCTGTCTCTTTCTCTCTCACTCCCCCCCCCCCCCCCCACAGCTAATCACCAACTCATTTCCGATAATTCTCGATACGATTTTCAGCGCGATCTCTGAGCAAAAGTTTGTGTTTAGAAGTCAATAAAATATGTTGATGTTTATCATTGGCATCACATTTTTTGTATTCTCAATTATATTATTTCTTCATACTATTTGTTCAAATATCATTTAATTTTGTTGTCTTATTAATTATTAAAATTAAAAATTGTTATATTTTAATTCTGATTGATTATTTGTATCTTATTATTCTGTGTCCACGTGGGAGCTGTGATTGGCAGCAGAATTTTCACTTATTTATATGAAAAATTTGTCTTCCTGGCTCCTAGGTTTGCTGTTGTCAAAAATTGGCATTGATTAAATCAAAATTTTCATGATGATTGATTGATTTTTCACTACTGAAAAATTATCGATCGATAATTGACCATTTGAATAATTGAAGGCATAATTGGCAAGGAAAGAATAAAAATATTTATTATTTGAATATATGTCCGAACAATTACGTAAAAATGACAAAAATAAAGTAGGTGCTTGAATGCATAGCTGCACTACATTGATACTAACCCTAAACCACTCCTCTTGGAAGCACAATGGGAACTATTGAACAGAATATAAAAAATAATTATAATGAAATGAATAATAAACATTAGCTGCCCTCCATAGCTTGGCCAACTAAGGCACCACTTCAGAAACTGAAGTCACTATTGGCCGTGGCGTGGGCTCAAGTACTGCATACATAACAGAAGGCATGGGATTTTAAATGTCTTTTCACGTACTTTCATTGTCTTCTGTTGATTCGAATCCCCAATATCGTAGCTGTTGGTGAGGTCGTTGAGTAAAGAGTAATAATCGTTGATGTATCGATTTCAATCGATTATTGGCTGATGCAGATCAGTTATAAATCAGCATCCCTAATAATCTACATTTTATGATGATAAATTGTGTGTAATAATCATAATAAAATGTAAAAGGCAATTAGAATCTACCTCAATTGTGAAGTACCGTATTAATTTATTCTGTCGTCGACTTCATTTTTCTTGTACAAAAATGTATCTTCTTCCTACTAGTGTTTGACGAATCAGACTTCCCATGCTATTTTTACATTTGCCACTCCCATCTCAGTCGTTGCACGAGGAAAAGTTTTGAAGGAACACAAAAATTACAGTCATAATATAGTAGATTGATAAAGTCAGCGCTCAAGTCATCTCAAGCACTGCTTCAGAGACTGATGCCAAGTCGGGCATGGGTTGGAGTTCCGTATGAGGCAAGGGTTGTTGTGAATATCATTCGTACCGAGACGTGTGGCCGAGTGGTTAATACACTGAACCGTCATTCAGGAGACCGGGGTTCGATTCCCTCAAAGGTCGACCATCCTGACAGGGGTTTTTCGTGGTTTCTCTCTGTCGTTCAGGTCAATACTGGGATGGTTCCTTAACTACAGGCCACAACCGACTCCTTCCCACTATCCAAAAACACCTAATAAAATAACCTCTCATTTCATCATTCCATCATCTCATGTATCATTCACCGACGCCAATAGATTGTAGTCATTTAGTGCAGTGTGTCGTTTAATCCAATATAAATAAATAAATATCATTCGTTCATCACCCTACTCATTTGTAGTACCCCCAGCCAACCCAGCTGTTGGTGGGGTCGTTACGCAAACAGTAACCGTCGTCGGGAGTTTTGGAACATTTGTTCGTCTCTTCTGTTTTTGTATGGTATGGTAATGCATGTTTAGTTTCTTCGAATATCGTGTGACAATGCCAAAGGTCGTAAGATGATGCTGTAAATGTACTCACTTGTTTTACTTCCATTAACGTATTTGTATAAATGGTGTGTTTGGGTTTTAGCGATGAAAATGTGAACTTTGCCATCCAGAAGGGACTGGATGCGTCTCGTAGTAGAATACAGTACTTTGCTCACAACGACATGGCTGACTTGGAAAGATTATTAATTCAACAAGAAGCTCTAGATTTTAGGGTAAGTAGTAGTAAATGTGCTATTCCTTCCTAACACTTGGAGTTTTATTTTTTTACCATTTGAACCATCTTTGTAATCGAGAACTAATATAAGTCTATTTTAATACTTGAACCACAGATCTACCGAGATGAATTTGAATATTCTTGCTCTAAATCGGAACCTTGGGTAATCTTTGACTCTTTTGTTAATAATAATAATAATAACTTTATTGGACCAGAAAAATTGAACATACAAGTATAGTAAAACCTCTGTTATAAGTTTCTCGTTTATACATTTATCACATCTATAAGTTTTATTTTTCAATCCAACCCATATGCTCCACATGTTGAATAGTTTCATTAATAAGTTTTTCACATCAAAACAGTGAAACCTCTTTGGTACGTTTTTCAGGGGACCAGACAGAAAAAACTTACCAATGTGAAAAACTTACTAAAGAAACTATTCAACATGTGGGAGCATATAGATGGGATTAAAGAATAAAACTTACCAAGTTGAAAAATGTACTAACGAGAAACCAACTAAAGAGGTTGTACTGTTCAATACATTTTTCTAGTCTAGTCCCTTGAAAAACGTATGAAAGAAGTTCCACTGTATGGTATTGGGACAAGTTAACGTTCCAGTTGTAATTGCATGTACTGTTTTTATGATTGGAACGTTATGATTGGACGTAATGAACGTTATGATTGGAAGTAATGAACGTTATGATTGGAAGTATGATTTCGTTCTCATGGATGGTTCACAATGTCAACACGATTAAATTAAAATTCTTCACAATATATAAAATGATTTGACATCATAGGAGCATGATCACTTCAGCCACGTAAATATAATTACAAGTGAGAGAAATGATTAATAATTCTTCTAATATAGAGTATATATGAATAAAATTAAAATTGAACAAAATCCTCAACTTTATAAAAACATTTTTATGAGATACTTCTTTAATGTTGATTTGAATTTTAACGCATTCTCTTTTATAATGTAATTTGGTAAATTGTTACAAAAAATTGAGCCTGCATAGCTAGGGCAATTGTCTAACAACTTGAGATTGTTTTTTTATATGTATATTGTCATATCCTGTTGTAAAAAAACCATGAATATCCATGTTTGCTATTGAAATATATTTGTTTTCAATACATACATAATAACATGAAAATATAAAGAGAGGGCAAAGTTGAAATATGAAATCTTCTAAACACATCAGCACAAGAATCCTTATGATACTCATCACCACACGCATTGGAACTGGCTCAAATTGCTAAATAGCGTATTGTATTTTTCTGCAGAATAAATAAGTAATGTAGAAGCGTGTTGAGAGTTCCCCCATAGAATAATTCCATATTGTAACCCAGACTGAATGTATGCAAAGTACACCATTTTAGCTGTTTCGAAATTGCAAAGGTTCATAATACGTTTTACTAAAAAGCATCCTGAAGGCACTTTCTGGCAAACATTACTAATATATTTTTCCCAGTATAAGGTATTGTGTACTAATACTCCAAGGAATTTTGTATCTTGTTGTTGAATTATGCTTGAGACTTCAAGCATAATTAAAAGACTCGAGTCAATAACATTTCTTTTAGTTCTGAATTGCAAAAGTACTGTTTACTTCTTATTTAAGAACAGGTCATTTTTTAAACACCAGTCTTCAAGCAGCTGTACTGCAACTTTGGATACATTCACTATTTCATCATTACTTGCACTAATAAAATGTGTCGTGTCATCTGCAAACAATGTTAGCGAACCCTTATTGACATACAAAGTAATATCATTTGTAAATAGTATAAATAATAGTAGGACAATTGTAGAACCTTGCAGTACTCCCACATTTATGGTTACTTCACTTGAGTTTTAACTCATTGTCACCTTTCATTTGAACAATCTGTTTCCTGTACTTCAAAAATGATTCTATCCACTTAATGGCTACCCCAAAAATTCTAATTTTATTTAGTTCATGTAATAACAAGCCATGAGCCGTATCAAATGCTTTTGAAAAATTGTTGAAAAAAATACCGGTACCGTACCAAATGTTTGTTTATGGTCCTCAATTGAATTGATAATATTCACGATCAAATTGCATATGGCTAAAATAGTAGATTTTCTTTTGTAAAGCCATGTTGAGATGTGTTCAAAATCTGAAACTTATTCAAAAACTTTCAAATTCTAATACACGAAGCCAGTTCAAAATTATTAGAACAGCTATAATATTGCTAAAGGCCCATAATTTTCTATATTGCTGTTTATTCTATATCTATTTCTATTCTATTTTTTTTTTCATGGTTATGATGATCAATTAACTCAAGTATCTGCTTATGTTACTGTATTATTGTTTTTAACAAATGTAGGCCTATTCCTTGAAATACAGTATGTGAACAATTTTTTTTCAGAATGTGAGAAAAGCGATGAAAACACGCCGGTTCCTTGTTGTTGAAGGGATTTACATAAACAGCGGCGACTTATGTCCTCTGCCACAACTTATTGAATTAAGAAAGAAGTACAAACTGCGTATTTTTGTAGATGAAAACATATCTTTTGGTTCTCTCGGTGCAACCGGTCATGGTATAACGGAACATTTTGACATTCCTGTAAGTATTCAAAGAGCATGACTTGGTCAGCTGTTTCATTTGTTTGGAATTGCAATATTTAGATGAGCGTAGCCAAGTCTCCATCCAACTCTTATTGAGCTTTGTCTGTGTTTTTTTTGTTTGTTTGTTTGTTTGTTTGTTTGTTTGTAAGCACTGCACAGGTCGCAAGGGTTGACTGATCAACATGAAACTTTTTTTGTACACGCAAACTCATCCAACTTAGAACTGTATAGTTTTTGGAATGAATCTTCGATTCATATCATAAAAACACCATAAAACAAAATTTCATATTTTTAAAACAAAATTGTATGGCTTATAAAACCACAAAATCTGAGCCCTACGTATAACATTATTTTCAATCGTTTCAACAATCTTTGAATTCTAATTTGTCATCTTGACTAAAATGTCTTGGTTCTCTAACCTATGAGTCATCATTTTTAATTCCTTGTAGAGGGAAGAAGTGGACTTGATTGTCAGCGGGATGGAAACTTCAATGGCAACTATCGGCGGCTTTTGCGTCGGATCGTCTTTCATTGTAGAACACCAACGACTATCTGGACTTGGTGAGGCATTTACATTTTCATATGAAATTCCTACCTGATTTGAAGTATATTCAGTTATGTTATTGTTGATCTTCATTTTGGAAGGTAATTCAGTGTTGAGTTTACTAATGAATGAGTCATGGATGGCCTATTTTTATCAAGACTACATATAGGTCAATGCATGCTTGTAGCAAACTCATTCTCCCACTCAGTCTGCCAGGGTCTTCCACCAACTCAATATTTTGTAATAATCAATTGATTTGATTGGCGGCCTCTAATGCTTTATTTAACATTTTCGTTGTGGTATTACGAACTTTCTCAATAAAACCAGAATGTCAATATTGTTTGCCTTGTGTACGACAGAATGATGTGATAATTCTTCACAAGAGCAACATTCCCAGCCTACACATTGTTTACACTTTCATTCAAGTGGATAATATTTTCAGACTTGTTGCAATAAAACATTTTTGCCCTTTTTCACTCCTTTGAATAAATTGGGTTACACTATCCTGACAATTTCTTCGATGCAAGGAGATTGAACGTACAGATAAAAGTGACTGTAGTAGCAAACCTAAATGATGCAGTTTGGTGGATACTGTGTATCGGGTAGCAACCATAGGCTCGCCACAAGCATAAACACGGTGGCATGTGTCACTCGACACAGTTATATAGAGAGAGTAAAATATCAACAACATACACAGTTTAAGATCGACATTGTATTTTTTTTTTTTTTTAATAACATCGAAACTTGATGCAAAATCATTGTTCCCCAATTAAGGCTATGAATGAAAGATAGGATCGTTTGGACGGGGCACCACAAGGGCGATCTTACCACCCCTAATGTTATACCATTGTTATACCACATTGTATTTGTATTTGTATTTATTGCCGTTTCTTATTAAAGAACAATATTAAAATTGTATAAACATTGTCAGAGATATTAGAAAATAAAATTATAATAATAATACATAAATTTAAATAATAGGATAGAATGTGATAGCTTATGTGTCAATGATTTAAGCCTGATTGAGAATTAAAATAGTCTTCCATACAATAAAACTTGTTTGTATGTAAGAATTTAATGGTCTCATTTTTGAACTGCTTTCTACTTCTCGAGTCCTTGATGTGGGACGGAAGTCTATTATAAATTCTTCTTCCGGACTGCACTGGTCCCCTGACTGTAGAGTCGAGACGGCGAGACTATAACATACTGGCTTAATTTTTTTTTCATTCATCTAAAATCAAATTGACATTGAAAATACTACCGTCTTGAAATTAACGACGTCGAAGCTTGTATTCGTGTGCTTTTAATGGTAAAGTGAGCAGGCAATTGAAACGGAATCAATCATTTGTGTGGTCAATTATTCACATAGTTCATTCAGTACTTGTATTAGATAAAAAAAAACATATTGGTGTAAACTTGGCTCATTTTGTTGAAAACAAATACAAATTTGAAAATTTGAAAATTTGATTTTCATCTGAAAAAACATACATAGTTTACACCATGAAAATGGATTCACGAACCTACATGAATCTGAAGTTCAATCAAATTTTCATGACCATTTATCAACCCAAACACATTGAATGTGTCCGTTAACATTATGCAAGTGAATATTTTTCTCATCATAATTAGGATTTTTCAGTTTTTTTCGCAAATATTATCACTGTGACACTGTGCCGACAGCTCCAATTACACTATGTTGGAACGAAATGTACTTTAAATCAATATAATATAATTTTTTGGGATGGTAAGATCGTCCTTGTGGTGCCCCGTCCAAACGATCCTATCTTTCATCCATATAGCCTTAATTGGGGAACAATGATTCTGTATCAAGTTTCGATGTTATTAAAAAAAAAAAAAAAAAAAAAAAAAATTTGAAAATGATGAATTGATGGTCTTAAAACTAGGATCGTGAGAGTTTGAAGGCATGTCCAACAGATGTCTGTCGCGTCTTGATGCAATCTTGTTATTTTCAGGTTATTGTTTTTCTGCTTCTCTCCCTCCTCTTCTTGCTACAGCTGCCATCACCTCATTAGACCTGATGGAGGAAGATCCCTCAATGTTTGAGAGGCTCAAGACGAGGTGTTGTCTTGTACAGAATGGTTTGAAGAAAATCAAGGGGTTAAGTGTAGGTGGTGATCCAGTATCTCCCGTGAAACATCTATACTTGGCCGATGAAACCACTTCAATGGAAAATCAAAAAGCAGCGCTCGAGAGAATAGTTGATTATGTACGTAACAATTGTTAATCGTGGAACCATGAATGTTGAAAGTTGTGTTGATTCAATGGTCCTTATTGACCTTGCATGCATTAATTAGTAGTAGATGTATGGAAAACCAAATCTGCAATCAACTTCAATACTTATGTAGATTGATTTTTCATATATTTTATGTACAAATGCTATATAAAGTAATGAAATAGAATGTAGGTCTAATTCAACTAGAAGTAACAAGTTTGAGTACTGGTAATTTTATGATGGAATGAATACTGTAGCCACATATTTCCACTGCTTAGGTCAACCAATGCTAATGGAACTTAAATCGGGACTATAATCGTACAAGAGCACTTTACTCTTGTAAGCGTTCACCCTTCAATTATATTGTCGAAGATTTTCCATGTATGTGTTCTTTGTGTTACAACTCGATTACATATTATTACAAAATAATAAATGATAACGAAATTTCAATCGAATATTGATTGAAATACACAGTATGTCAAAATTCAAGATCTTTATTGAAAAAATTACAATTATTGAAAAGATAGTGATATGAGGCAAGTGAACGCTGCATGGGTACGTTCATTTCTCTGTGTCTTTCACGTATCCCAAGTGGCTATAAGGCTCGAGTTTCGTTCACACAATGCAGCATTTACATTATTTCATCTCTTACAACGTTTCAAATCCATACAGACTGTTTTCATCCATCATGTTCATTGTTCATATTTCTGCATCTATCATGTTCATTGTTCATATTTCTGCATCTATCATGTTCATTGTTCATATTTCTGCATCTATCATGTTCATTGTTCATATTTCTGCATCTATCATGTTCATTGTTCATATTTCTGCATCTATCATGTTCATTGTTCATATTTCTGCATCTATCATGTTCATTGTTCATATTTTTGCATCTATCATGTTCATTGTTCATATTTCTGCATCTATCATGTTCATTGTTCATATTTTTGCATCTATCATGTTCATTGTTCATATTTCTGCATCTATCATGTTCATTGTTCATATTTTTGCATCTATCATGTTCATTGTTCATATTTTTGCATCTATCATGTTCATTGTTCATATTTCTGCATCTATCATGTTCATTGTTCATATTTCTGCATCTATCATGTTCATTGTTCATATTTTTGCATCTATCATGTTCATTGTTCATATTTTTGCATCTATCATGTTCATTGTTCATATTTTTGCATCTATCATGTTCATTGTTCATATTTCTGCATCTATCATGTTCATTGTTCATATTTTTGCATCTATCATGTTCATTGTTCATATTTTTGCATCTATCATGTTCATTGTTCATATTTCTGCATCTATCATGTTCATTGTTCATATTTCTGCATCTATCATGTTCATTGTTCATATTTTTGCATCTATCATGTTCATTGTTCATATTTCTGCATCTATCATGTTCATTGTTCATATTTCTGCATCTATCATGTTCATTGTTCATATTTTTGCATCTATCATGTTCATTGTTCATATTTCTGCATCTATCATGTTCATTGTTCATATTTCTGCATCTATCATGTTCATTGTTCATATTTTTGCATCTATCATGTTCATTGTTCATATTTTTGCATCTATCATGTTCATTATTCATATTTTTGCATCTGTCATGTTCATTGTTCATATTTTTGCATCTATCATGTTCGTTCTTCATATTTTTGCATCTATCATGTTCATTGTTCATATTTCTGCATCTATCATGTTCATTGTTCATATTTCTGCATCTATCATGTTCATTGTTCATATTTCTGCATCTATCATGTTCTTTGTTCATATTTCTGCATCTATCATGTTCATTGTTCATATTTCTGCATCTATCATGTTCATTGTTCATATTTCTGCATCTATCATGTTCATTGTTCATATTTCTGCATCTATCATGTTCATTGTTCATATTTCTGCATCTATCATGTTCATTGTTCATATTTTTGCATCTATCATGTTCATTGTTCATATTTCTGCATCTATCATGTTCATTGTTCATATTTCTGCATCTATCATGTTCATTGTTCATATTTTTGCATCTATCATGTTCATTGTTCATATTTTTGCATCTATCATGTTCATTATTCATATTTTTGCATCTGTCATGTTCATTGTTCATATTTTTGCATCTATCATGTTCATTCTTCATATTTTTGCATCTATCATGTTCATTGTTCATATTTCTGCATCTATCATGTTCATTGTTCATATTTCTGCATCTATCATGTTCATTGTTCATATTTCTGCATCTATCATGTTCTTTGTTCATATTTCTGCATCTATCATGTTCATTGTTCATATTTCTGCATCTATCATGTTCATTGTTCATATTTCTGCATCTATCATGTTCATTGTTCATATTTCTGCATCTATCATGTTCATTGTTCATATTTCTGCATCTATCATGTTCATTGTTCATATTTCTGCATCTATCATGTTCATTGATCATATTTTTGCATCTATCATGTTCATTGTTCATATTTCTGCATCTATCATGTTCATTGTTCATATTTCTGCATCTATCATGTTCATTGTTCATATTTCTGCATCTATCATGTTTATTGTTCATATTTCTGCATCTATCATGTTCATTGTTCATATTTCTGCATCTATCATGTTCATTGTTCATATTTCTGCATCTATCATGTTCATTGTTCATATTTCTGCATCTATCATGTTCATTGTTCATATTTCTGCATCTATCATGTTCATTGTTCATATTTGTACATTTTGAAAATGTGTTGGATGATGAGTTTTCTTGTAGCATTGATGCTTGTGGTGGCCAAATATACTTGTGACTAAATCAAAACACGAAAAGGCACGCATTTTTGTTTACGTATATATGTACTCAACTGTTATACAACGGCTATTCCATCAATATCGTGGCCCAATTTAATGAAATCAAGAATTTTCAATAAAAATTCTATACTTGAAAATGTAATATGAACATAACAATGCTAATTATGGTAAACTAATTAGTAATACAAAGACAGTAATGAAACGTACAATAATACCAAAAGAATTGGATTTGAAAAGGATTTTGTAGAAAAAATAATCTCTCCCAACTAGCTAGCTGTTGGTGGAGTAGTTGAGCAAATAATAATGATAATAATACAGTGAAACAGCTGAAACCTCTGAATAAACGTAAATGAACAGTGTTATATGGTCCTTTTGGTGGGACAGAAGCTGGATGCAGGTACTTGCATCAAGGTTTCACTGTAATTACAAATGGCAATACTGATTTGATGGTGGTTATGAAAGTATTTTCTATAAGCTGTATTTTGATGACTTGTAATTTGGCAACACATTATGCGGCAGGCTTTTGTGTGCGGGTCTGCGCTGCCAGCATATGCCAAATGTATTCTATGTGGATTGTGAATCTATACTTCCTGTACCTAGCGCCTCAAGTTTCATAGTCCATTTTCAGACAAGGGGTACAGACCGTCAAAGTATAAATAGGCTACTACTATATTACTGAAACACAATATACTGAATTTTTGTTTGTAAGCAAATTACTTATGGAGATCCATGGCAAATCTGCACGAGTAGAGATCGGCCCCACTCTCGTCCACCTGCCGCAGCCTAGGCTAATTGGCTAATATTCCAATACGATTGTTTCGCAGACGCAGATCCACACACGTTTGCGGACAAAGCCTGCTTCAGTCTTGAATTATTTCTTATTTGTAGATTATGGTATAATTCTATTTATTTTCATTTCCAGTGCGAGAAAAATGGGTTGGCTGTGGTTCTGTCATCTTATTTAGAGAATGCTGAGAAATTCTCTAAAAGACCAAGTATAAGGATTACCGTAAACAACACTCTTACGACAGAAGAGATTGAAACTGCATCTGCAGTACTTCAGAGAGCATGCAATGAGAATCTATAAGAGTGATAACATAAACGTCGAGTTTACTCACTTTGCTAGCCAAGTAAACTGTTTTTCAATAGATTATGTTTTAGAAATTAGACCCCTGATAACTTGAGTATATCAATATCAGCAAAACAGAATAGCGTGCCTTACACAAATGATCTGTGTCAGTGGCATTAATAACTAGAAGTTTTACATTTTTCGACACCACTCTTTAAAATGGATTCTATCTCACTTTTGAGTTTTGACATTGTATTTTACACTATAATTAGACGAATAGTCTGCATTTATTCGATATCATTAGTGAGAGATTTTAGAATTAAAATGATGGTACTTCCATACAAGTCAGTCTTTTATTAGTCATATTAGGCGAGAAACAGACACTATTCATAGCACGATTCACATCTTTTTGTGAACATCTCTTTTTTATATCATATGCTCATTTATACCCCCAAACATCCTGACGTAGGTAGTTGCATTATAAAACATCAGCAAGATGACCAACAAGTCGGAAATGTAGTGAACAATACATCGGGTAAAGCGGATTACCTTTTCGGTACAGCCAATACCTAAGAAAGTTATTGTTTATGAAACTTTGTAAAACATTTTCCTTTCAATAAAAATGGTTGCTTATATTTCTTGAACCAATCTTTACCTCAGTGCTTACAGATATACATTTTTTCCCGCTCTATTCCCATGGAAATTATGCAAGTAGATTTTACTTTCACCATTTTGAAGGTATTGAAAACATCCATTTCTTTCATAGTAGACTTCTAATCTCATATCATTGAAAAGTTATCACAAAAACAGATATTTTGCTAAATCTACTTATTTGCATTCTTAATTAAAAAAAAAATAATTGTTGAAATTTATTGTTTGTAAATAAATAATTGTTGAAATAGTAAGATTTTAGAGCAAAAATAACTGGAACAAATTTAAATTTTCAAACTAAATTATTCTCGAATCTGATGTGAATATCAAGGAGCTATTCTTAAACCATAAACAACTGAAGAGTTTGAAATGCATTATTTCAAGTAAGTTATTCCCTTTGTTATCGTTGAGTCTTCGATGCTTGCAAGATGAAGCTTACCTTGAAGTTGACATGGAGCATCATGGCAGTATAACCAGAGTTGGGTAGCGTAGCGACTCGATGACAGAAACGCAAACCTCTCGGTAACTTTTCATGCATTCCTATTATTAAGCAGTAACTTTTCAACAGAATCACTTTACTTTTTATGGGTAACGAGGAACGAAATTTACATTGAATGAAACTTTTATTTATGCATTGAATTCACATTACTTTCTTTTTGAAGTTTCTTTTGAACAGATTACAGAATGCATACGCAACGTGGAAAAGATTGTCTATTTGTATGATAGGAGATGAAAGATTTCGTCTCTGACCCTTTGTCTCCACGCTATTGACTCGGCCCAATCCCTAATCCCTGCCAACAATCCTGTATGTTTTTATTCCCAGAGGTATTTCGCTGTCTACTTCTTAGCATACAATCTTTTCGTATGTTGCCAGTTGCCGTAGGTTGGTGGCTTGAATTAACCGAGCGTCCGTGGGAGGGCTTGGAGAAAAATGTTAATTATAATCCTTACGTACTGCATGTACCCAACTACGGGTTATGCATTCCAAGAAAACCATCACTACCTAGTGACATCACCAATACCCAATGAAAATGAGATTATTTTCAAGACGCATATAGGGAGATTGGTGTAAACACAAGAGTCTTATCCAACGTCAGTGTTCCATCTCGACCCTGCTAGTTCTCGTGACGAGATCATCTAATTCTTATCTCAAAACTTGGTGTTGTGGTAGTGTTTTATCAATACTGTATTATCAATACAGTGGAACCTCTTTTATACGTTTTTCAGGGGAACAGACTAAAAAAATGTATCAACGTGAAAAACTTATTAATTGAACTATTTAACATGTGGAGCATATGGGTTGGATCAAAAAACAAAAGTTATAAATGTAATAAATGTATAAATTAGAAATTTATAAATATTGAGTTGATTATGATGAATTACCAAATATGGGGGTAAGGGGGGGGGGACATGAAAACCCATGAAAAAACTTCTCATAATTTGAACAAAAATCTCTGCACTGGTAACTTTTAAAGGAACTTTAATTTTTGGGGAACTTGCAAGTTCCTTTCTTTTCTGAGGAACTGAAACGGTAACTAATTTTTTTTGGATCGAGTAACGGGAATTGGAACTAGTTTCTTCATTTTAGGATCTAACCCAACACAGAGTATAACATAGCTGTGTGAGCCACCCCAGTGACATGTTGAAGTGACCAAGTGACTGGAATCAGACACCCTATTTAATAAGCATCACTCACCCACATCTATTCAATTGTTCTAAAATGATCGGCCATTGCCATTGATAAATTAGGGTGTAAGTATACTGATATTAGTGTGCATATTGTTTGTGCACTCGAGAATGTAGATGTGACTGTCTTCAAGATATCTTAAATATATGATGTTTATTTTAGTGAATGGTTTTAGTTTTTTCATTCATACTTTTTATTTGGGCTCTTGTGTCACTGAGATGTCACTAGCATGCGAATATGTACCAATCCACTGGCAACGCGCTACTTCCAAGCGAGATGTCACTAGCGTGCGAATATGTACCAATCCACTGGCAACGCGCTACTTCCAAGCGAGATGTCACTAGCGTGCGAATATGTACCAATCCACTGGCAACGCGCTACTTCCAAGCGAGATGTCACTAGCGTGCGAATATGTACCAATCCACTGGCAACGCGCTACTTCCAAGCGAGATGTCACTAGCGTGCGAATATGTACCAATCCACTGGCAACGCGCTACTTCCAAGCAAATAAGATGTGTGCGTATGAGCAATCCGTGCACGAATACAGGCAGCCTAAAACAATTTGGTAGAAGCTACCAAGGAATATACAGTACGAACTCTTGAACATATTTTCAAAACAACGATAAATAATCAAATGGAGATTACTGGTTGATGTAGATCGATGATTAATCGATATTTAGTGACACCCATAATCTGTGTAGTATGTGACCTGGAAAATGAACTCTATTGAAAAATGATGTCCAGTACATTGATATTGCAATAATTATTCTTTCAAGATTATTTAAACCATACTAACATTGGGTTAAATACAAATAGTGAGACACTTCACCTAATTCACCTGAATTGCGTCAACATCTTACAATTCACTATGATATAAACCAGAAGGCAGATATATTTTGGAACCAATGTCTAGGTACTTTATTATAACAATAGGATCATATTACTTCCCACATCATTATACATAAGTATCAATACAATACATGCCATACTGGGATAAACTTTGAAAAGCTGTACAATTGTCAACTAGCAACAAACCTCAAATCAAACTAAAAATAAGAATTGATAGAAAAATAACAAAACAATATATATAAATGAATATTTAATGAGACCAATACCCAACATTCAAGTACCGGTACTGTATAAAATGCATTTTCTGGAAATCGAATGATGGTTAAAAGTGTATTATTTGTTACTTCACAGGAAACTGAGTCGAGTGGATACATTTAGGTGTTTCCATGCATTTTGAATATAAAATATGAAAGAAAAATAATGAATAATCCAAGTAATTTTGACTTTTATACAATCTGGTTGTTGTTTACATATTGTTCCTTATAGTATTTTTAGACTAAGCAAAACATGTACGTATAAAAAAAGACAGATTTGGAAAGAGTACATCAATGCCTATTGCAAAAGACAACCTCACCTGATAAAACTGCAGGAAAAACACATTAGATTGCTATAATAGTAATTCATGATTGTTGGCCATAATAGACCACATTATGGCAGTTAGCTTTATAGTTCATCTTCATATTCAACATTTACTCTTTCACTAACTGTAAGATTAAAATACATTTGTACCAAAAATACCAATATTTAGAGGCAAAATTGATTCAACTTAAATCATATTAAAAAATAAAATATACAACCAAATTGTACTTTTTGGTTATAATGGCAATCAACAGTTTGACTCAGATAGGATCACACCTGTCCTTTAGGCCTCCTGAAAGGACAAATTATAATACAAAAGACTGCAAATGTCATGGCTCATACATTTTTATAAAGTTTGAAACCAACCATGAATGTACATATTGTTTTTTGGAGACTTCTGATTGTGATTCTACAATTTGAACAACTATATTTCATTCCATGTTTGGTTTCAAGATAATTGTATATATATATATATATATATATATATATATATATATATATATATATATATATATATATATATATATATATATATATATATATATATATATATATATATATATATATATATATATATATATATATATATATATATATATATATATATATATATATATATATATATATATATATATATATATATATATATATATATATATATATATATATATATATATATATATATATATATATATATATATATATATATATATATATATATATATATATTATATATATATATATATATATATATATATATATATATATACAATATATATATATATATATATACACACATATATATATATATATATATATATATATATATATATATATATATATATATATATATATATATATATATATATATATATATGTATATGTATATATATATATATATATATATATATATATATATATATATATATATATATATATATGTATATGTATATATATATATATATATATATATATATATATATATATATATATATATATATATATATATATATATATATATATATATTGAATAATTTTTTTTAATGCTAACAATATTTGTTTGCCAACTTTTGCTAGTGATATATTTATTTGCACAGCCCTAGATATGAGAAGTTGTGGGCAGAAGAAAGGCTCTAAATGGATCAGTATAGTTAGTAAAATTACCTCAAAACGCTTAAACCACGTTTTTTCTTACATTTGTATATTCATTTGTTGAAACTTTTATTGAAGTACTTGATATCTGAATTGTTAATTAACTGTATGATAACGCGATGTATTTTATATTACGGTATTACATCAATGACGTGGTTTGTGTACGTTTGAGTGAAAACATGATGTTAAATTTAAATAGTTCTGTTTATATGATTCACCCTTTTCTGCAACCATACAATTTTATATTCTTGATTTATGCTTTCCTAATATATTAACTAGGTAACTATTTAATATTAATAATAGATATTTTCGTTAAAAAGATTAATCAATGTCATCAACATTTGTTTAGCAAACAGGTCAAACAGACGGTACCGGTACCATAGTCATGCATCCTTGTCAATTGTTCACAACAATGGAGCAAAATACAGCTTGCAACTCGAGATACAATGGGCGCAGATCTTGGCAATGGCAGCAGACCGAGAATAAATATTAAAAGGGATCAGTGTCCTAGATGTGCATGAATCACAAGTATTTAGTTGGATATTACATGTTACACAATTTATAAATAACATTTGTTTGCACTATGTACTTGTGGCTTCCATCATGAAATGCCCAGTTTGGTAAGAAAATGGATAGAAAAGCTTAAAATATTAATTAATATGGCAAATTGTTCAACAAAATTTTACAACTTTGCAAATTTTTCTTTTCAATGAATGTACTATTTCAACCACTAATTTATACAAACGACCCACAATTCTAGGCAACATGTTTTATTGAAGCAACATTTTCATTGTTCTTCACAAGGGGTTCAAAACCACTCCCCTTGGAAACCAAAGCAAGGATTAAAAGAAAACAGGTGTTTGACCAATGCAGAATATATATGATGAGTCTGTTGTCATAATTCTCTTGGGTTTTATTGTACATTACTTGAAAAATTCTTAAATTTTATCACCTGAATTAAAATAAGTTGCTCCTCTTGACAGAGAGCTAGTCAACCAGAATAAGTGAATTCAATTATTTGAAAGTCCCTTTTGGCTTGTATATGCTCCATGGCTTGAACATTTTTAATGACAAAACTGACATCTTTATATCTACTAGTTTGGAAAAAGATATCCACAAAAGCACCAACATGCAGCAACTGCAAATAAAAATAACTTCCGCCGTAAAATGTAAGGCTTTACAGACTGTCCTTGGGCTCATTCAGTTGTTGGTTGGGAAGGGTCGGAAGGGTCAAGCTCGGAGCCTCTGGTGGTACCGGTAGTGGCACTACTCGACCCCCCGGTCAAAGCCATGCGCTGCATTTGACGGATTACAGTCGCCGCGTGATAGGCTTGCTAGAATCATAATCACAACAAAGTTAATAACCAAGATATAAGAAATTATTTATCCCAGGTGATTAGTTAGTGGACAATTAAATGCTAGTTTCATTAGAACCCATCTACTCTAAACAATGATTATTTTCTTCATATGTTCATAATTCAAATTATACATTAACCCATCATCAATTGGCAATTGTTTGATCAATTGGCAGCACCCAATAATTATATCCATTTCAGTATCATATCAGAATACACCACATTATTTTAATTTATAGCCAAGGGAAGAACATGTTGAACAACCAAGAGTTGATTTTCTTTTTCAGTGATGTAAGAGTGTCCATTCATCGCATTACTGTAAGAGTATTCTCGAAGTAGAAGGAAAAGTGACAGCAAGAATTGGACTTGATTCATTGACACTAGACCAGAACACACAATACACAAAAACAGTTAACACACTAAATACAATGACTAGTCAACACTTCTACTTAGATGTACCCAGTAACAAGTGATCGTGTAGCAGGGTGCAATAGCAGCGCACACTTACGCTTATATGCCAATTGTCTACTTAAAACCAAATGGTGAAGCACAAGCAGATACAGAGCGTAACCACAGTGTACAGTTCTTGAGCTTACTAACACTAGAGTTGGAGGGATTCAGGAATGACCAAGATGAAGATTATCATACTCACTTTCTTTACAATTGGGTATAATATTATGCAAGGGTAATTAATGGAGTTGCTAGGTCTAGTGCCTGATGCTATATGCAGGGCTCGAAATTAGCGGTAGCTTGGCAGCCTCGAGCCCAATGGGCTACTTTGAAGTAAAATTATCTAATGAATAGTCATTCAATTATTGATATATTATGCCTATATAAAACTTGCATAAAAAGTATAGATCAAACTTGTCAATTCTGCATTGGGTCAGACCATCAGATAACATCAAATGGTAGGTAATAAAGAAGCATGATGACTCGAAATTACACATATAACTTATTATTCAGCAGAAAAGACAGAAGGGAAGACTATTCGAGTCTGGGCAGGCTTTAATTGTACTGAGAACATTTAAAAATCTACATCATCAACACCTTGCTAATTTATTTCTCATCTTCCATGGATAGATATACAATGATAGGCCATTCATTTACTTTGTATGACAGTGCAAACACTAAAAATATATTGTAATTTGTACTTCTACCCCCCAACACACACAATCTAGATAAAATATGTACAACTTGGTACCTACTTGTTGGTTTGAAATGAAGCAAAGCTCAACTGAGGGCAAATAGCCCAAATAAATTCTGACAATTCTAGCTCAATACAATATTGCCAGGCTATCTGAATAACCTGTGGGCTACTTTAAAGGAAATGCTGCATAGCCCGGCTGCATTTGAATGCAAATTTAAGCACAGGTTGTAGGTATTCGTAGTTGAAACTGGGCATTGTCTGTGGCATAAAAACAATGAGGAGTGTCCTAACACTAATTTCTTGATTGAAATGGAAAACATTACCATGGTCATCCAACTAGAAAGGAGTTTACTAAATTATTTCCACCAGCTCCTACGTGCATTCTGTAATCGTTGCGTTATATCCTGTATTAGACTAATGCTAACTACGCACATTAACATTGAAATGGTTTAGAGACAAAAGTACATGGTTAAGTTAGCGTCAGTCACAACCTTGTATACTGCCTACTGGTACTCAAAACAATAACTGTGAATATGTTAACTGTGGTTAAGTGTCGTGAATCAATGCTTTCAATAAACATTTAACTGACACGTAGAGAGCAAATAATTAACAACGTACAACATTATCTTCTGAAACATACACACATACATATATGCATGCCCACTCTTGCAACCATGCAAGTAGTTATGGACTGCATAAAAGCAATTAATTGACGTTCAAGTGATCAACAGATGCAGTCTGAGTGACAAGTTCAATTAAACAAATCAATAAAAGCTGTAATGTGATGTTTGAAACCAGTTAAATGACAATTGCTGTAACACGTCAAATGCCTAGCCACCCACATGTAATTTATTCAACACATCAACTTGGATAGACGCGTTTGGTACGCTTGGAAGCGTATCTCTTATACAGTATTTTTTTGACACGCAATGTAACTAATAATCTGATGGCTCATAATAGTTACCCTGTAATACCGGTATTAACAAATTTTCAGATGATATTTACAGTAACTTTCTATTTCAACCCATTACGAAAACTATGATACTACATTGGACCATTACATTACAATGTTACATTACTAAATTTATTATACTATTTTTAGGCTAGTACATGAATGGGTCTGAATTGAATTCAACATTTGAGAACTATTTTAAATACCTATAGTATCTAGTAGGGGTAGTAAGCTAGCTTCAATTGAGGTATTGACATATAACACTAATTACTAAATTTATCATCGTCCATTTGTTTGACTCTTTACGTATGAAACTACGATATGCATCACTAGTTTCAACAATTTTGATAGAGCTACCTACATTTAGAGGTCAGCGATTCAAATAAGAGTTGATGATATAATAATCTAAACGTTGGATCACACTAACTAGCAACAGATAATATGTCAAGCTTGTTTGCACTTGTATTGATTTGTCCAGAGTAACTCATGGCATCAAAAACAAACACGAACGAACGAACGAACAGTGATATTGACTCAAGTCCAGCCTGGGATGGGGCCCTTAGTGCAGCATACTTTATTATAGCTAATTGACAGAGAACGGACCTTCCTCGTCCACTTCAGCTTCCTCCTCAATAGTTGTACACTTGTGTGCTTCATCAACCTCCATACTACCGGTACTAGAACTATTAAGAGCTAATCTCTGCATCTTGTGGACCATTGCTATAGCGTTCATCAATTGCTGTGAAGAGAGATAACATACAGAAACTCTTTTCAATTGTCTTATCATTCATGCAAGCGGAAATACCACGAAAAAACTAGAGTAAAACCCCACAGAGAATAATAACTATCATTCATGTATATACTAATTATACAGTTGTATGTCTTTAGATACTTGACTAGAAGTGTAGAATTACTAAATAATATTCATAAATGTTTTAGAAGGATCAGGGTTCTCGATGATTCTCTGTAATATACAATAATTTTGATGTTCATCACTCTACATTCTTTGTTCTACGTGAAAATATGGCCCCTCGTTTTTCCTACATAAGCTGGACTTCCATGAACGCAGCGATTATTTCAGTTGCCATGTTGAAAAAATGACCAATCAGTGACGAGAGTGGCGCGGTTTCTCAATGTTGAGCTCGGCCCAGCTTTACCGCTAAGCGAAAGCTAATCGCTCACTGCGTTCATGGAAGGACAGCTTTAAAGACATCTGATATACCGTAGTTTCAAGCCTTCTCCACAAGCACTCCTGGTAATAGTGTTATTAAGAATATTGAATAGCCAATAGGAATTATGAAGGTTTGTGTATTATTTTTACAACTTGTCTGGCAACAAGAGTATTTCAAGGAGGAAATCTAAATATTTTTGATAAGATTCAGGTAAAATTTACAGGTAATTGTTATTTAATCTAATGTAAGGGGACAAGACATTGAAAACCATGTTTTTTCCCCTTTTTTTTCATAGCATTTTTAATCAGACTTTAATGAAGAGCCCCAAAAAGTTTCGTCACATTTGGAGACTTTCTTATTACGATAAATGATTCTTGTGTATATACCTTGTTACACTATCAAACGTGAAACTGTCACATCTCAAGCCTTTACGGTCGAGTTTTTGCGCGCATCTACATTTCTTGTACAACTTCTATAACTTGTATTGCCTGTATTTCATTTCTGTATTTTGTATTTTCATATGAATGTGATATTGGAAATCGCTATTCCTTTTCAGTGGTGATACTTGAAGAGTTGATTTTCTTTAGGTGAATTCAATTGAGTATTCTTGAGGTAAATTTTCCATCGAATGAATTTTGAAATTGAATTATCTTGTTCAAAACTGAGAAGAAAACTATTTGTGAAGTTCCATTTATAACAAAAAATGAATATCAGAATAAATTCCATAATATGCTTCCCATTGATTTTTTATACAATCGTGCTGAAAGATATGAAAAAATAATGATTTCAAAAACATGAAAAGTGTGGGAAGAGTAGTATTTTGAAAAATAGATATGATTTTTAATTGGAAAAATAAAAAAAAAATTGTTGACATTTTTTTTTTGTATTTCGTATATTTTGTTTTGAGTAAACAGACACCATGTGCAAAAATGTCATCACCTTTGGACCCTTATCTGCGAAGATAGTAATTTCAGTGTCTTGTCCCTTTAATCAAAAGGGTTCAAGAAATGTTTCTCACTTTTGTCGTTCAAGTTGTTACATACAGATTTATTTGTAATATTCTAGAGGGAGCCTTCAATAGTATATTTATTCTAGGTTCATAAAATGAAATGTATTGGTGGTAATATGTCAAGATTTAAACAAATATATTATAAAATTGTATCATGTTTTAGTTATCATGTTTGTATTATCATTATAGTTTTGCAGGTATGAAAAAACATGAGGTTCATGCAAAAATTGGTTTCAAATTGCTCTATTACACACCAAAAGAGGCGCCTGAAGAGCAATTACTGGAATACGGAGACTACAGAGAGTGAACGAGGGCTTGGCATGTTTACTCAGAAAGAGGATGTACCTATCCGAGGAAACGATCAAATCCTGACCCAAATAACCCTCAAGTAGCTCCTCTGTGCTCTAACCAATTCCTCAATATAGTAGCTCTTACGGATTATTACACGCCAAGCCCACGTTCACTCTTGGTAGTATCCTTATACCGGTGGGCGCTCGACAGCCCCCCCCCCCCCCCCCCACCAAAAGGCAAACTGGTAACACGTGTAACTCTTGAAAGGATCAACGATGATGCGTTTCAAATGAAAATGTGAAATAATTATTGTATTTACCTGGCACAATCGTATGACTCATTTTGAAACATTTGGCAATTATGACTGAGAACTAGTGAAATATTTGTTGGATTTTAAACTGTTTTTTGAACTGGAATTAACATTTGCACCTCTATCAATTCAATCATTCATCATGTAAAATCAAAACTATTTCTACATTTAAACCTTACCAAGGCTGACTGCCCAACTCTAATCATATATTATAATCATACAGTTTTGGGATGAATTTAAACTGTTTTTTGAACTGGAATTAACATTTGCACCTCTATCAATTCAATCATTCATCATGTAAAATTAAAACTATTTCTACATTTAAACCTTACCAAGGCTGACTGCCCAACTCTAATCATATATTATAATCATACAGTTTTGGGATGAATTTAAACTGTTTTTTGAACTGGAATTAACATTTGCACCTCTATCAATTCAATCATTCATCATGTAAAATCAAAACTATTTCTACATTTAAACCTTACCAAGGCTGACTGCCCAACTCTAATCATATATTATAATCATACAGTTTTGGGATGAATTTTAATCCTTAAAGGACATCATAACCCTGAAACCAGATTTTAATGAATGATAACAAAAATTATTCCTCTTATTCTCGAGAAAACTAGAAATAATTATCTCAATTTCAGAAATAATAATCATTTTTTTGTTCTTCAGAGACCACGATGAGTCATGACTCATGACGTAGGTATTACATCAATTCTGTATAGAAACATTAACATAATCAGGTAATGTTTATGTCACGACTCATGGAGGACGAATCAATAAATGATTATTTCTGACATGGAGCTGAATTTGAGATCTTTAGTTTTCTCTAAAATCAGGAAAATAAATATTGGCATTATTTGTTGAAATCTAGTTTAGAGGTTGTTATGTCCTTCAAGTTGAAGTAACATTACATCCTTTATATATCACACATAATCGTCTAGTATCTACATCTTATCAATTAGTACATTAATAATACTATCAATAAGAGGAGGCTCTCGGAATTGTTTTGATCAATCCCTCGAGGCAACCCCTGTCCTCCCTCTCCATACGGTCTAACTTTAATCAACTGAAGCATATTATGCATAGTTTATTATATACTATTTATATTTTTATTCACTTCCTCAGTGAATTTCACATGGATTGCTGATCATATTACTGAGGCCAAGATGTACCAAGGGTTACGTTGGTCAGCTGGTCTCTTATGGTGCTTCAATTTCCATTTTGAATCGGTTCCATTTCATGAGTACTGTTTTTGAACATACCTACCTAGTGTAGAATTTGGAACTATACCGTATGCCTTCTATATACTTCAGATATTGACATTTCGGACAGTTGCACATGGCTGTGGCAACGTAAACGTAAATTTGCATTCATTAGTAAACAAAGTTATTTCCTTGTAACACTATTAGATGAGTCTCACTCAGTAGGAACATAGATTTTGACGATGAACGGTTACATTTTTTCTACAGTAGAAGGATGGAAAGTTGAAAGCACCATAAGAGACCAGCCAACCAACGTAATCTCAATACATATTGATCGAGGCATATCCATACTACCTGGTAATTCTAGTTTAAAGAAAAACGTAAATCTTATTTTTCTATTGATAGGATTTCTAGATATGATTGACAAAAAAATTATTAGAAAAAGACAAAGCTCCCCGGGGATCAACCACACACAAAACAGAACCAAGGCCAAAATGTTATTTCATTTCAACTATTCATTTGCAATCACACTAACCTAGGAAAAGAGTGATAATGCTTAGCCTTTCTCACACTTGGCAGACATAGCTTCATAGCTATTAATTTGGTTCTACTAGATAATGTTATAGATGCACAATGGGCTCCCCTCAAGTCCATTAGCATGTTTTGTCAGTGAACCCACAAACCACAAAACAATCCACTGGGCACACTAAATATGTACCACTGAAATATGTACAAATTTCTCAATACGATATACCTATATCGTAAGTACCGTATGGGTAGTGATGCCTTAGGGTACCAGGGTCGGATGAGAGTAATGCATTACCCGAGTATTATTCTGATACCCAAGTACCGCTAATATGGAAAAAGGTGTATAATCGCGTGAAAGAGTCTTTTTGACAAGAATTATTGCTATTCTTAGATTTTTTTAATATATAAGTTATGAATTTGTAACATGAGAAATTTCTCTCCTACCATGCACTCTTTATTTACTCTTTATTGTTGGGGGATGGACTCGTCCAACCGTTAGGACTAATGAATAGGGCGGAGAGTCGATCGAATCCTTCATATATATTGATATACCGATACGGTACTCAATGTATAAGCCTTCACTAAAAAGTAGGGTTGCCAATTGATATTGAATATTTCGAACGATTTTTGATTTCAATGTTTCGATCCGTATTGAAATCAATTTATCCGATTTCGATATTGAAAGTGAATTCAATATCGAATGAATAAACAGCGGGTTGTCAGTCATGCGTTGGATTGGCCATATCGCCGACACGTGTGTGATTGGACTCGGTCCTCTGTTTCCAGGACCGGTCTTCTTATCTGCTGGCACAGTTAATTTTGAGGGGGGAGGGAGCCGCGTCTCCTTAGCCTGGATATTGGGCATCGTGATGTAAACAATCATATTGTTTCAAGTCTTATTTTGCTGAGGTCAATCTAAATCCTAATGCTGTTATATAAATCATGATTCTATGTTGTTCTACATATCTCAAAGAGTTATTGACGTGTTTGTTTCAATTAATACTTGATAGTCACTTGACAGTATGAGTTATTGCGAGGTTGGATCGCATATTTAATAGCATCAAGAAGCAATGGAAAAGTAGTGTGCTGTGTACTTTGTCAAATTGACAATATTCTCATCAATATGACTCCAATAATTGCAATTTCAACTGAAAAAAAATTGAAATTTTGAAAATGTTTTTTCAACGTTTTTGGTTTGTACAATAGAGCCGGCTCACATGTTTTCTTCTCTCTCTCTTCTACCCCACTTTAATACCCTCTCACTGAGCATTAGGCAATGTGGTTTCTGTCTGTCAGAACAAAACGACTGTGATCAGAACTCTGAATAACTCTCAATGGCTTACTTCACATAGAAACAATATTATTGGATCATCATGTCATTAGGAAATACGCACATTGTTATAAAAAGTCAAATAAGAGGGAATAGAATTGAAAACTACATAGAATCTTCAAACCTCAGGACTGATGTTATCACTAGTTACAAATCAAGTGGAGAACTGATAATGCTAACATAAACAGTCTTGTCAAATATTATAAGCACTTCTGAATTGAATGAATGAATTGTGTTTTTCATGGTGCTTCCATGTCTACAGGGCTATTTGCACTATATTACTGCCTATACTGTCAGGGCAATCGTGTGTTTTGATAAATAACCAACATAGTCTCTATTATTATGACCAATCCGTGTGGTTCTCAGTCTTCAGTTGACACTCGAAGTGTCAGTGTCACCGCAAGGGCAGATTCTCACTAGGCGTCACAAAATTATTGAAGATTACTAAAAAAACATGATTCAGACCTAAAATGAAAAGATCAATATTTTCAATCGATATTCGATACAATCATTTCGATTTGATATCGAATGGCATTCCTAATATTTCGATATTCTCGATAGACTTTTGATATGGCACGTTTCGGTATCGATTGCATTTTCTTGATCGATTCGCAACCCTACTAACAAGTAAGAAGATAACACTCTCCACGTTTTTCAAAGTTAAATGTCAACATATTTGTTTGGGAAATTCATTCAAGCATTCTCTCCTCCTCGTCAGTGGCACAGAAAATCATGTTACAAACCCATAGTTCACAATTTAGAATTGAAAGGGAAGATGTAAATGGGAAAAAATTGCACATTTTTTTGGCGGAATCACCCGGGCAATTTTGGCGGGTACCAGGTTCCTAATTTGTTACCTGAAGGCATCATTACTATATCGTCAATTTCGACTAATCACTCATTGTTCTTGTGTTTTGAATTGTAAACATATTGTTCATTTCCCTTCATTACTGTACATTCACTTGATTAAACCAATTCTTGGCTTGTTTAATAGGCATAGGCCTACTGAAAAATATCAAAATTGTTGTCAAACAATCTTTCACTACCGGTACCTTAATTAATACATAGTTGGGTTTGAATACAAGGGACTAACCTTCCATCGAGATTTCGCAAAGTTCTTCTTAAGCTGTTCGGACACTGTGCCGTGAATGTTCTTGTTACTGGCAGCATTACCCGAGATCCTTTAATAAATAAATAATTTGCATTAAAGTCTAAGTTGTCTTGATTAGTCACGACTCATGCGATGAAGCTGTCCAACAAAACAACCAACACATTCTCACAGAGATCACCTTAGGAGGCTTCAAGCTTCTGGTAAACTTTCACACAGAGAGCTCTCATCGGCATAATTCTCAAGATATCAATTTCAATTTTGTTTCCAAAGAAATAAACTAGATCTACGCCAATGCAGGATTTTGATTGAATACACATACTGAACTCGGCGAATGATTGACAATGCAAACAATTTAGTTATCTCCAACATCTTCCTGCTCATGAAAAACTACTTAATAGTGACTTGCTTAATTTTGTTAATTTTACCAACTGGGCCAATATACTCCAGTATACAAACTGTCTCATCTGTGTCTTGCAACTTATGCTAGAGGCAAACAAATATTTGAAATATAATCTATTACTAATATACACTTGTGGTCACATACAGTGGTCAATCAAGACACATTAAAATGCATCTTGAAGACAATTTATTGACATGATGCACACTAAAACTAGCAGACAATGTACATACACATTTGACGTAGTGTGTGAAAAATTTAGTGGTAAAATATGCATAATTTCATTTAGATTTAAACTTGAATATTGGGAAAGTCCATTTTCTGTGTTCAGCTTGAATACAGGGATGGCAATAATTACCATGGATGGGCCAATGCCTGTCGACAAGTGTAACGTTTCTCCACATCAACGCACATGAGTTGGCGAATAAACTCTTTTGCCGAGTCACTTATGTCATCCCAATACGGTGAGTCAAATTCAAATTCCCCTAGAACAGAACCAACATGTGAAACAACAAATGAAGAGAAGAAATGATGAAACCACAGTTTCTCTCTTGTCTAATGAATACAAATTATTTGTCTAGTATTAATAAAAAGTGGCCAGAGCAAATTGGCTCAAAGGTATAAATATAATGCTCCAAGGCTCCATGAATATCCTATCCTATCCATGAATACTCTTAGACTGGTCAGCTTAGTGTCTGATATATTCAATGGATAACACTGATATTCTATTTTCTCCTTCAAATGATTACACATTTCTTTCACAAATATTCAGCTGTAATTCATTTTCTCATAAAGAAATACTGTATTCATTTGATATTCAATTTTTATTATTTACTTTCAAAACTTTTCTTGCTGCTCTATTCATCATGACTGTTGTTTTTATGCAACTATCGACTGGCTTCACAAACTATATACGTAGCACTAGGTTACAGCATAGCTGATATTGAAAAAGTTTCGAGTGAATTCCGGAACTGACAAGACACACGAATAACCACAAACTAGATAAAAACATACCCCGCATTTATCTGGTACCGAATTACTGGAACGTCAACGTGGTTATTGTCGCATTCACATTACAACAGAAAGTAACCGCTGTTTAGAAGTGTTTGAATTATTCTAACCGATCACAACTTGCAGTTCAATATGTAATGAGAAATTTTGTACAATTTAAAGTTTCCAAATAACAATCACATTGAAAACTTTCAACAAATATTATTCAATTTACAATTTGAAAGCTGAAATAAAAACTACACTTTGTCTCTTTCTTATAGCCCAAAAATGGCAGATTTGAATTGAAGTGAAATTTAAAGTGCAAACAAGAGAACAAAGTTTCTGATATGGTATTCTGTAATATTTTGCATCTTCATTTTCTGAACTATAACCAGTTTTACAATGACACTGTTAATTGCTCATTTCTGGAGCAATGAATATACTAGGAGTAGTGGTTTGAAAACGATATCCATGTTTATTAATGTGTGCACGAGAAAAAAACGTCATATTCATTTTTTCAAATCGTATTTCTGAATTCAATTGATGCATCACGATACTGTGGTCCAATTCAATGTGCTGCGAGCATTCAGGTTATAAAATTAAAAGGTTTTCAGATATTATTCAATTTCTGTGGAAGATGTCAAACTGTTTGCTAAAATCTATGTAGATTTGAATTAGAACCTTGATAAGAAAAATAGAGAATTTCATTCGATCAAACAAGCCCTGATAATAATAATTATAATAACTATACACAGCAACAGATCAGACATCATACTTGTAGACAAAATACAGACAAAAAACAATCATAGGCGTGGCGTGGTGGTTCCATTATGCCACAATGTGGAGAATACATAGAATGAAAAAATCAACAAATATAAGGAATTGGAAATCAAAATCAAACAAATGTGGAAAGAATCAGGAGTTGTGGTATTGCCCTTAGTTGTCTCTACAAATGATCTCATTCCGAGGAAACTACATGAAAGCATCCAACATACCGGTATTGGTATTCATCCCTGCACATATAACGAAATGCAGAAGGCTGCCATTCTGCATTTGTGCAGAATTGTACAGAAGTTCATAAGCACTGATCAATAGCAAGAGAAAGAAAATAGTCGAGTTTTATTACTACATTTTATTTCATTTTAGTTTCAGTTTTATTGCTTTCATTAGTTTCATAGAAAATGGAGTTTTTAATAATTTAATTTCGTTATTGTAATTTGGGGTTAACGTTATTTGAAGTACTTTTGAACCCAAGTCTTATGTATTGAAGAACTTGATATTATATATCTGTACGATATGTTGAAACCGGTTTTGACCATGATTGTATTCAATGAATGAAATAAAATTATTGATGGTAAAAATGATAATGGAAGGCCAAATAATGGTAATAATAATAAAAATAATGAAATATATATAGGCCTCTACAAAAAAAATAATAATAATAGGGCTAATGATAAAAATAATGATAATACTAATAATAATGATGATAACAATAATCATAACTCAATAATGATAATAGTTTTATTATCGGTGACAGTAGATTATTTACACATGTGCTTCAGTAGATACCTTTCAAAATCTGCGCAAATAAATTTGCATCATTTTCATCGTAGAATGGAGGATAGCCACATAACAGTATATATGATATAACACCTATACTCCAGACATCAACAGCTTTTCCATAAGGTTTCTGTGCTAATACCTCTGGAGCTGAAATCAAACGAACCATGAGTTGTAATAACGATGTCATCAATTAAACCTAAACATAATTCTCTTCAACTTCTCAATATCCCCAAGAGATGAATTATATATCATTGTGTGATTTTAAACTATATTTCTGCTTATTAAAACTATGATTGGACCATTTCTATGAAACACATGCTAGTAATGAAATCATTGGTATGATTTAGTTGGTTCCACTAATATTCCACAATTGAAATGAATGCAAACAGGATCCAGTTATCATCCTCTCATTCATACCACCCAATAATCTAGCTGTTCCTTTTTTAAATATGTGATTATTGATTAGCATGTTGAATTGATTAAATTGGATAGAGTACTTTATCAAACTAACCAACATAGCCTGGGGTACCACATGCTGTTGCCATTATCCCAGAATCTTCCATTTTTGAAAGTCCAAAATCACTAATCATTATTTTACTATCTTCATCTGGGCTGTAGTAGAGAAGGTTTTCAGGCTGCAACACAAAAAATTGATTTAACATGATGTGAGATTAATTTCTGAGATGAGAATAGAATTTTTGAATAATAAATTGCAATGTTATCAAATTTGTTTGGAATTATAAGCATTTTACATTACACCATTCTACATCCAAGCATTCTACTAAGGTAACACAAAGACTTCACAGCTTTCTTCAGATACTGACATTATTATTGACATAATTCTCTTTTTTTCTTTTCTTTTTTGTAAGTACAAGATAACATATTTTTGTTTATTCTCTTAATGATTTCCTCATGGTTTATTTATCCTAATGTTGAATACCTTATGGTCTAGCAATAATGATAAATTAATTACAAAGTTCTTATCAATTTTCATTGTAAGTCAAGTCTACAAAATTATTTTGAATTTTTTTAGTTGAAATGAGAAAACAGCATCTACCTTGAGGTCCCTATGGACGACTCCTTGCTGATGCATGTAATCGACTGCTTCCAACACTTGTCGAATCAAGTCGGACGCATCTTTCTCTGTGTACGAGCCCTTCTCTACGATACGGTCGAACAATTCACCACCAGTTACTCTGCAAAGACACACACATTCAGGTGAGAATCACGCCCAAATAAGACATTCCCAAGTGGGGTCAGCGAGCCCAATGATTAACATATATTGGAAATGATAATAAAATAATGACATTTTATATAAACAATCAAAATGCTGAATCCAAATCAGTGGGTAGGATGGTAGACGGGTCATATGAAATTGTTACTGGTCTAAAAACCTGATGATTCAGAGCATATTTGAGATACTCTAGAAACTGGAATATATTATCATTATTACCAACTACATTCACTAATCATGAAAAATAAAAATAAAGTATACCAACTCCAATTATATAAGATATCTTCAATTGAAACAACCAACAATCGAAGAGCGTATACCGGATTAAAGTAGACTCAGTTGAGAGGAATTGGTTTGGGTGTCCAACAGTACCTGAACCCTAACCTTATCAAATTGAAAAGTACCCCGAAGCCCATGTGACACGATCGAGTCGACTCTATTACAGTATACGCTGTTCAGCGCCGAAATCAATGAATGATAACTCGACTATATGTCAAGAAGTTTCAGCTCTCAAGTGATATTTGTTGTCATCACCTCGAGTGTGAGTGCTGTCAGTCAAGTGCTTTCAGTAACCAGTTGCTCACAGCATGTTGCAGTACAAAGCACGAGACAAAACGTACCTACCTTCAAGATTCTACCAAAAGGTGAATGAATATAAAGAATAAAAAGAGCATCATATCATAACTCTACGATTCCAGGGATATATTTTACAGTCGTCATGATTTCAGACTGGTAATCACACTATTTGATAATCGTCAATTTACTCAACGACCACTCTGAATTGGAATTTCAACAACTCTAATCGTTACAAAGTTATTTCGAAAAAAAATGATATGGGTATATAACTCTTGTGCTCAAATTTTAATATCCAATTACTCTGCAGTATGCAGAAGTATAAATTGGGATAGGCCTATTAAATAAACTCAAAATAGTTAAGAAACCATTGGTTCATTTCATAAGATTACTTCGAAACTCACGGATAGCAAATAGATCAGTGATGCACAACTTTTTTTTCATCAGAAGGGTAATTTTGCACTTGCTTGCGGGCCCGCACAGGTTACAAGCGTCTCGGAGAATTATACGCATTCTCTGTTGCCTCTTGAGGCTAGACTTATATAAGATACCAGGTAGGACTGCTTTGGTCACTTTACACGTTGAATTAGAAAAAAAAAATCGAAATTTAATTGAAACCCATCGACTAGGTACAGTAAAATGTTACCATTGGATTTGATTTCCTCGAGTTTATTTAGAGAAGAAAATGCAGGAAAACACGCAAAACCACAGTTAATACAAGAAAGTCACATATTTTCAAATAGAGTTCACATATAAACAATATTAAGCTGTCAACTAATTGGAAAAACTGCAATATAGAGTCCGTCCTGCCAATCGGTGATTAGCGGCCATGTTGCCTAAAGTCGCGCAATACATTGCCAGTAGTAATTTAAAGTCAACATAACTTATACAAACCCAATCACACCCGTAATTTTGTGAGTTGGCACAACTGGATACTATTACAAAGAACACGGTGGTCACACTGAACCATCTGCAGAAAGGCGTGCACAATATCGTAAAGTCTTATTACTGATTTCTCATCAAATAAATACAGAAAATAAAAAATGAAAGCGGGAAAAAAATGGTAAAATATGAAATTATTGAGAAATTTTCGACAGTATCTCATTAGTCAGCGGGCCCCCCCAAAAAACGTGATTTGCTCGCGGGTTAATTGTGCACCACTGGAATAGATGCTAGGGATTGGAATCTCGTCATATCGTTCTGGATGGAACTCGAAAGGTCGTTGATACGAGATTACGAGACTGCGAGATCAACTTGTTTATACTCTTCACGAGACAAAGATCATTAGGGCTATGAAAGGTTAATACAGTTTCAGGCTAATAGTACGACGCGGAGTTGAAACCACCATGTGGATCGACTTGGAAATTACTTATTCGGGAGAAAAGTAAATTACTCCAACAGTCTCATAAAAGTATTCAGAGAAAGTTTTAATGTCAATCGAATATGCAGTTATTCTATGTCTGTAGGTTGAGTCCTTATGTAAAAAAAAACAATTTGCATAATTTAATACAATTATAATAATTACAGACGAGATTAATCCTATGTACGATTACAAACTGAAATATAGGCCTATAGGCTTACTTGAGAAAAATTTGAATTTATAGAAAGTAATACATAAATAAAACGTGGTCAAGCATTTCGTCAATTTAGTGCTGAGATTATACCGACGTGGAAGTTACATCTAACCGAGAGTCAAGTGTTGTTCACACTATATCTCAGAATAAGGAAACTTAACTTGGCAATATAGGACCTACTGGACCACAGGATCAAAAATACATGTGCCCGTATCTGAGCTACATACTTTCCATATTTTGTACTTCGTATTTTAACTTTATAAGTTCATTATTTCAAATGTATTCTGTAAAATGATAGTCAAATACCCATTTCTGATGATTCTTGTAGTTTTCAAATACATGACACACGGACGAGAGAGCATCACAATCACTATGCGTGGATTTTATTGTTACGAGTCATACTCTACTTTTAAAGGAACTCACTCACAAAAATGTACCAATTCTTTTATTTATTGATGTATCAAGGTTGACAAAATATAGGCCTATTAAAAATTTAAAATGAAAACAAAAGTTGAAAATTCCCAGAAAATTTTGGATAAAACTATAGTTGAAAAATACGTTAACCGTTACATAAGAAAACCAATAGATAGTCAGCATGAAGATGACAATCCATACATTGGTTGAGTATATTTTCCTCCGTCAGATGAACTAAATTTCACCATCGTGTAGAACCGTCTTGATAGAAATGAATAGTTTCTGTTACCTTGATTTACAACAAAAAATGGTGTGACTTTCCCCGGTCTTGTATGCCAAGCGCATATGATTGAACTGTTTATTTTCAGTTTAGCCTAAAGGCAGTTGTTCTACGAACACATCGATATCATACACGATACAATATCTCAAGAAGCCAAAGTAATCAAATTATGTACGTAACGCGAGATGCATGTTTTGTGACCATTCTCAGTGTCAACTAAAGCATAAACAATCGCAGTGGCTCTCCGGATGAACGTATTGCTGTGAAACTGCTTCATACCGAGCAGAGAAGTACCTTCTATACTCTTGTCGATCCATAATAAACATTCACACAAATAATCACCTGATGGTAACTTTAGTCCCTATGGAGACAAAGCGTGTCTCACCAGGGTGATTTCACAGATGTAAATGGCCATAACACATGAAACGTACCCATATACAACATTAACAAATACATCAGACAATATTCTCAAAACCCATACCGAAAATCTACATGTTTCAGTTGATTGGTATCTCTGGTTGGGCTACATGTGGAGTGCAAAAATAACGTGAAACCTAAATATTTTCAAAATAAAACTATAATTTTCATTTTTCAAAATGTGTGTACATTGCTCCAGGGTCAGAACTAACTCGGATTCACCCTTGATGTTATTACAATGATGTCGGCACCAACAGACGGTTCGACCATTTTAGATCACCCGTACAGACAGGAACAAGCATGAAGCAATTGCACGCAATTCTGGACGCATGGGCCCTATTATAGGCATATTACCCAGGTCGGTCCGATCACTGAAGCAATTGCAAGCAATTCTGGACGCATGGGCCCTATTATAGGCATATTACCCAGGTCGGTCCGATCACTGAAGCAATTGCAAGTAATTCTGGACACATGGGCCCTATTATAGGCATATTACCCAGGTCGGTCCGATCACTGAAGCAATTGCAAGCAATTCTGGACGCATGGGCCCTATTATAGGCATATTACCCAGGTCGGTCCGATCACTGAAGCAATTGCAAGCAATTCTGGACGCATAGGCCCTATTATAGGCATATTACCCAGGTCGGTCCGATCACTGAAGCAATTGCAAGCAATTCTGGACGCATAGGCCCTATTACAGGCATATTACCCAGGTCGGTCCGATCACTGAAGCAATTGCAAGCAATTCTGGACGCATGGGCCCTATTATAGGCATATTACCCAGGTCGGTCCGATCACTGAAGCAATTGCAAGCAATTCTGGACGCATAGGCCCTATTATAGGCATATTACCCAGGTCGGTCCGATCACTGAAGCAATTGCAAGCAATTCTGGACGCATAGGCCCTATTATAGGCATATTACCCAGGTCGGTCCGATCACTGAAGCAATTGCAAGCAATTCTGGACGCATAGGCCCTATTATAGGCATATTACCCAGGTCGGTCCGATCACTGAAGCAATTGCAAGCAATTCTGGACGCATAGGCCCTATTATAGGCATATTACCCAGGTCGGTCCGATCACTGAAGCAATTGCAAGCAATTCTGGACGCATAGGCCCTATTATAGGCATATT
Source organism: Brachyptera risi (assembly GCA_964007535.1). Classification (NCBI taxonomy): domain Eukaryota; kingdom Metazoa; phylum Arthropoda; class Insecta; order Plecoptera; family Taeniopterygidae; genus Brachyptera; species Brachyptera risi. The sequence continues at coordinate 71,523,015 of OZ023327.1, read as the reverse complement.
ACCCAGGTCGGTCCGATCACTGAAGCAATTGCAAGCAATTCTGGACGCATAGGCCCTATTATAGGCATATTACCCAGGTCGGTCCGATCACTGAAGCAATTGCAAGCAATTCTGGACGCATAGGCCCTATTATAGGCATATTACCCAGGTCGGTCCGATCACTGAAGCTATTGCAAGCAATTCTGGACGCATAGGCCCTATTATAGGCATATTACCCAGGTCGGTCCGATCACTGAAGCAACTCAATGAAAGGAAAAGGTGTAAATGTCCAGTGTACCGGTATCAAGACAGACCTACATGCAACATACACGTTCTACACAATGAAGGGATGTTCATCGCTTCCTCATTCGTCGTATTCAACCCTTAAAGGGGGTGTTTATGCACGCTGCTTAAACAAATCGAAAAATTCACGTTTACTATTTGTTCTTTATTCACAAATCAGTGTAATTGAATCAGAAGTATGCCAACCCCGGGATAATTTCATGCTCTTTAATTAATATGGCATTCTATTTGTGTGTATTCAATCAGTTTCAAGATACTAGGTCAATGAATACCAAGAATGTGAGGACATTTATTGACGTATTATTTATCTTGAAGCTGGTTCAATTCACAAAAATAGTATGTCATATTAATTAAAGAGCACTTATCTTAGGGTTGATACTCTATTCGATTACACTGGTTCGTAAACATGTTGAAAAATAGTTGAAATGAATTTCTCTATTTTCATAAGCACGCATCCCTTAACGGTTTCAAACAAGTGGTCTGGATTGGAAACGGATTTGGAAACTGGAAACTGGATTTGGAAAAGGATTGGAAACGAGATATCGCGAAGTCGAAAAGGAGTAAAAACCGACATAAATGACGACAACTACGTTACTGACATGAGGTAGGTCATCGCAGCTAGGCTCATCTAGAAAAAAAATAACAAAGAAACTACGTGAATCTATGGAGTGGAGACTAATGTGTATGACGTGGACGTCAAACACACAGATTTTTTTAAATGCCAAAAAGTGGTGATTATATTAATTGCAAACAATTTGGATAACATCCATCTTGCAGACGAGAATTGTTCTCACGCCTCACGGGTCTAGAATTTGTCCATGCTTCAACTTACACCACGTGAAATAATCAAATTACATTTAATTACGGCATAGCTTAGTTTGGGTATAGTTACTTGGCTATACGTTTGGCTAGATTTTATTTTAGTATCGATTAATTTTCAGCATCGTGTACCATAGACTTTTCCTACTTACATATCCGTTTAAAATCTGTTTGTTCGAAAAAATCATTTCATCCCACAGCAACATAATGAGTTGATTACATTATGTAACTGTATGACCATTATGACATGCAAGTATTTGTTTAATAGTTGAATGACGAATTTCACGACTTTGATGAGACAAATCACGAACAAGATAGGATTGCAGATGTGAAAATAAACAGATTGGGAAAAAATAGCTCTCTGTAGCCATGACGCACAGTATAAATCACTCCACCCGGTTATAACAAAACATAATCAAGTCTTCCACAAGGCGGATAGGGTACATCGAAATAACATCATTATTTTTTAAAAATATCAATTTGAAATTATGATACTGTTACTTACAATTGCATGATGAGGTACACTTTGTGCTTATCCTCGAATGTCTCCAAAAGTTGCACAATATTTGGATGTTTCAACCTAAAAACAAATGGTAAGATAACAAAACGATGATCAAGATGACATGATAGGGTTGAAGGGAAATTGTGCGTGAAATTAGGCGTTTCACATGCTACGTGTTGTGTTTTATGGCGCATCAAAGGCGAGCTTATTCACGCCACATGCTATACGTGTTGACACATTTGGAACAAACGAGGACTTTTTCATGTTGGATACTGATTAATTTAAAAAAAAAAACTACATATGCTGATCTTATTATAATTCAAACAGCCAGGAGAGAACAGAATGTTGAATTCAAGTTGAAACGACAGTCTGAAATGTTATTCACTGAATATGTACGTTTTACTTTGATCAACGAGATGAACAAACAACGAAAAAGATGCAAATTGATTTACTCCAAACTGGTTATTTATTGATCGAATTAGCAGTTCAATATTATGAGCGCATATCAAAAAGTTGAACGAAAAATGATGGGTTTTACATTAAATGAAGATAGTTTGGTTTAAAATTAAGTTCCAAGTTGAATGCGAAAATGAATTTCGAATCTGACAACACGATGCTGTTGACATTTTATCCACGGACCATCTTGGCATTTCACTTTCATTTCTGACTTGACTGAAACAAATTAAAGGTTATCATTAGTATCAGCGCAGTGAAGACTCGATTGAACTCGATGTGCGTACGACCCATGCAGATGTGACAAACTGAGACATGGATTATTTCACGAACAATAGTTCTCACTATTTAATCTCGAAGTATAACGATGATCTAATGATGCTTCACGATGACACACAAGTACGACGTCTTCGAGCCGTTTGAGTTGAATGGAAGTCGTTTTTCTTAGTACACACGTTAAGAACCAATGTGTTCACTTGGGAAAAGCATAGATATAGACAATACGTAGTTGCCCAAAAATCCCAACCATTTTCCTATGCTGGTACTCAGCCTTCTGTACACGGTGGTCGAGAATTGACGCCGACATATTACTACTACGCTGGATGAGCTCGGATATTTGAAAGCGAGATGACATTTGTTCGCGTGAACAATAACATTGGTTTAGCAATACGCATACAGAAATGAACACGTATAGGCGAATATATACAATATCAGTCATGAAAATACAAAAAGAATACCGTGTAGACCAACCTAGGTGCTGCACAACAGTATGTTATCATTCTACAGTGTGTATAAGTAGTGGGCATCCATCATTGTGGTTTCTTCGTGCCGCTAACAAGAAAACAGTAAGTTTTGTGCAAGAAAAAATGTATACTATAGGTTAGCTACTGAAAAACTATAACTATAAGTTATTTGGTTTTACGAATCAGTTAAGCGTAATTGGCGGGAAAGTAAAACCATCCCGAAATCGTGAATACATGCACTGCATTGGAGTCGAAGATACCGTGCACCAACATATTAGTTACAAACTGTTACACTATAGGTAGGCTACTAATTATTAATAAGTGATATAATAACCAAGCTCCCAACACCACATTTGAGGTATAGTAGATATGGCGATATGCAGTGTTCTTAGAGAATAGTGATCGTGATTAGTCATTTCAAGTCAAGTGTTGAATAGAAAAATAGTCCATGGAATTCAAAATATTGTGTTCGACAAAACATTCACCCTACTCCACCATTGCATTCATAAATGACCCCTTCACAAGATCAACGACAAATAGATTCACAACTATACTGTAGATTAAATGCTGGGTCCGTTCGAGGAATAGATTACAAAGGCTGGCATTAGAACGTCGAAATAGAGAAAACACACTATACGATGTCTTGGGTCATTGTATAAATGTAGAGATAACCTCCCCAAGCACTATAGGGCTCTTTCACCGGATTTAAACACCATTCTTTTCAATTACAGTGCATTATGTACCATCATTTTATCCTATCTTCAATTCGAAAATCATGTATAATAATTACCTAGTATAGCAATAACGAATTAAAACTTGCAAGTGATTGCAAAATACATTAGTATATTCTAACGTAGGCCTCGATAGAGAACTGTTCAGACACGATGAATTATAGGGACTATTTTAATGACGCGCTTTTGACTTATTTTCAAAACAATAATTTGATTAAAGTCTTCTTTTAGATGTTGAAAACTATCATTTTTCAATACGGATAACTTGATCAATTAATATGCATAACGACTAGCTCAAACTTGGTACTGGACGAGAGATTCGTTTGACGCAATCAATAATGGTATATATTATAGTTGACTTGTGCAATTGGGAAACAGATGAACGTAATAAGTACCGGTATCAAGATGTAAACAATCGAAAGGCTGTAGCAGCCGTTGCGGTGAGCGAGTATAGGCCTACTACTGATCTTAGAGATTCGAATCCCTATCGTAAACAAATGATATGACTGTAGAGGGTAAACAAACTCGCGAGGTGACTTTGAAAGCTTTTCCCCCTATACACCTATTCAACTCTTTGATTTGGTCCCACTGCATTAGCATCTTCACTATTACTAATTGAGGAATTAACAAATCTATTCACCACCAATTCTAAATCCCTCCCACCTTATTTCCATCCCTTGTTTGCAGTGATCTAGCGTGCATAAGGCTGGTTACCATGCAGACATGCGTAGAGCTAATAGGCAAGGCGTGAGGGATGGTGAAACGGGGCACTAGCACTCTGAAACTAACTTTCATTTCCATGTACACTTTATTAACCAATTAATATTGAACTCCCCACATGGAGTGGACAGTTGACTACAAGTCTCCTAGCGACGAGTGAAGAGGTAGAGCCGGAGGAGAGATCGAATGCCCAGAACCCATTATCCAGCGACATAACTGATCAAAGATTGATCCAACCCTCTAGTCTCCTGTAATGGAATGATCCCGTCGAGTGCGGACGGAAGCGAAGAATGAGGAAGTACCGGCATGTATGAAAGCAAACTTTATGTGCACACAAACATTCTGATTGAATACTGACTTGGGTTTTCAAAAGTAGTTCATAGTTGGATTTGTAATGTTTAGTATGCCACACATAGAGCCACACAAGAGCTGTGTAACTGGGAAGACCTAGACAGTGACAGTGAGACGCCGTATTTCTCTTCCTCAAGTCGAAAATGAAAAGCTGACCGACTCGTCTGGTGTTGTGAGGTCATTAGTGGACATAATTACCTCAAAATAATTTTCAAAGTTTCTACGGCGTGTTTATGTATAATTATTCGTATTTATGCAAAAAGTATATAAATAGGCAATTGAATTTGAAAAGAAAATAGCATAACGTCCTTGTGACTTTACATAAATTATGCGTAGAAGTTATTCGGCAAAAACACTTGGTTCGTTTCCACCTATTTTTTTCAATGCGATAACCAAGTTATATCCTACTGTGACACTACTTCTGTTATTACAGTGAGATAAACGCGAACTGGAGCATAATGGAATAGATTCTGGAAAGCCTGGGGGAGTGATGGGAAAATTATGAAGGCTGTTGGTGATATATACTTGCATCCACGAAAAAATAAGGTCGTCTACCAACGTAACAAAAATAAATACCAACGTTATATGTATACAGCTGTAGTGTTCTGAGGATCAATGATTTTTTAGTACAAGATTCACGATAAAAAACTAAACTAAATCTTCCAAAAAGGTCAAATGTTTGTAGCTGCAGTGAGTTGCTCTAGAATTGCCTGAGTCTTGACAATTATTTAGTTGGTAGACGACCTTCTACTTCCGTGGATTCGAGTATACAATACTGTTGCAGGAGTCGAGCAGTGTAGCCAAAACATTTCTCGTCAGCAGCGGTGAAACTAGAAAGCAGGACGGTAACGAAAGAGCAACATGAAGAAAGCAAGGTGGACGGCGGGGAATTAGGGGTGGAGAAGAGTCAAGAACCTAATAGAAACCCCCTTAGACCATGAGAGATGATGCCAAATTAAAAAGCCTGGCCGCCACAACTCACCAGGGCGTTTCCTCGGTATTCGCAGATGAAGTCACCCCACTCCGCTTCGTCGATTGGGATTCGCTGAACCTAAGAAATAATAACGCCACACATCAGATAGATTTAGTTCAAGTTAACGCTACTATTCGCATATTGTTATTCATCCTGTGCTGATCACTGCCTTGGATCGTGCCTTGGATCGAGTGGGACACAAACGGCAGATTGCCGAATTTGTCTCATTTTCAATAGCCCATCTTTTCGTTAATCGGTGTTTTCTGACCGGCAACTGCATTACTAAAGCGTGGCAATCGTCGACAGCGAGCTACTACCCTTACTATAATCCATCAATGTAGTTCATTTTCGTCTCATATGATTGCGAACCGAGTACATCTACTTCAACCTGCAGGGAAATATCGTTCGAATACATTTTTACACGCCAAGGCTTTCTTCTTCTCTGTCTCTGTCTCTCTTCATCGCCGTATCTCTCTCTCTATCTCTCTCAATTCTCGCGTATGTCAGTGTTGGTCGATATTACCAATCCATTATTTCTGCTTCATGTCCAAGTTCAAAGTTGTATCATATGTTCCAAGAAGGAAGGGAAGTTAGGGAACTACCACCTGTTCAACCCTTCTCTCAGTCCGCAATGAATAAAACTGTCTCTCTACTTAATTCGTCGACCACCAATACCAACACTTATATTTATGCGCAAACTTTTCTTACTGTATTTCAGTGAGAGTTTATAGTGTTTCGATTATATCCTAACATCAGCCATATATCTCTCTGGTCAAAGACTCGCACGTCCGCTAGTGCACAATGTATCCTTCTGGTTTCTACCACGTCATTATTGCACGTAACGCGATGGCGGAGGTATTTTGGGCAGAACTGGTGGGTATTTCTAGTACCGGAACACTGCACTCGCCACCATAGGTAACACACTGACACGCTGATCTTCTCAACTGTTTCTTAATTAAAACAACATTGACTTATGAATAGCCCCTACAATTTGCACAAATTATTTTCGCTTGAAATGAAATATTTGGCACGTGTGGTCTTCACAGTTCAGCCAAATTACCTACACCTCTCTTCGGAATCGATAGGCCTACCTCATCACTACATCTGGGTTACTTTAAACGAAAATACCATCAAATTAACCATGTATGTACCATTTGAGGCCTTTTGAAAACACACACCAATAATCAATCACTACAAACGAATTACGGATATCAATTGAACGACAGCATAATGTATGTTTAATGTACGTACATATGTCCATGGTGGTCAAATCGATTTGATTATTCGTTGTACACAAAAAATTGACTATCGCAAAAGAAAAATACATATTCAAATTTTCGTTTTTGACCAATTTTAGAGCATAAAATAAAATATACCCGCATTGCAGTGTTCAGTCTCAGATATATCTGAATCTATACGAAACATCTTTCATAGACAATTACTTGACATAAAAATTTCAACAGATAAAAATATTTGTGCACACGGTAATTCAAGAGAAACTATTTTCAACCCAGAAGGTTTCAAATGTAATCGACGAAGAGATATAGGTAGCTGGCTATAGGTCTTAAAATCCTAGTAATAATTCCCCTTTCATTTCCACTGTGAGGCAACCGGATTAGACATGTCTCAAGTTTTCCATTATCGTCTGTTCAGAAGTATAGACATTCTCATATGGCTGCTGTTTTCTTTGTTCTAATGGACTGAAGAGAAAATCCTTGAGTGTTGAACCGAACCTCCACTCTAAGAATATTATTGGACGTACTATAATAGGAGCTTACTCAACAATTATTTACAACCTGTTTCTATTTTGCCTTTAAGCAGTTGAGAGCCTAGCCGCAAAAATAATGGGTTTTACTGAACGTCCTGATAAGGAAGTTTTGACAACGAGCACGATGTCACTGAAGGAGAGGAGGGTTCACTCACGTATCAATGATGCACTTTAGGTGATATTGTGTATAACAGTATTTATTTGAATTCCATGGGTGATCTACCATGATCAGTTAAATGCTATAGTGAACATTTGAAATATGCCAACAATGCATTTGAAAACGAGGCGATATTGAAGACAGTTCACGATCTGGTACCTGGTTCTCCTTGGGGGTCATGGCAGTTATTTACTGCATGACTCTTTAATTTCAATACTTTCTTCTAATCTAATTGTTATTCTTTGAGAAAATCAAATTTCTTTCTCAAGTAATAACACGAACGCATAAGAAAGAAATGTAAGTATCGGTATGCATCTCAGATAAATCTGTATGTATATATATATATATATATATATATATATATATATATATATATATATATATATATATATATATATATATATATATATATATATGCATGTATATAAATGTATATATGTATAGAAGTGTGTGTATATTTATAATATATATATATTCACTTCTATACATATATACATCTACATATATATATATATATATATATATATATATATATATATATATATATATATATATATATATATATATATATATATATATATATATATACACACACTTCTATACATATATACATTTATATACATACATATATATATATATATATATATATATATATATATATACATATATATATATATATATATATATATATATATATATATATATATATATATATATATATATATATATATATATATATATATATATATATATATATATATATATATATATATATATATATATATATATATATATATATATATATATATATATATATATATATATATATATATATATATATATATATATATATATATATATATATATATATATATATATATATATATATATATATATATATATATATATATATATATATATATATATATATATATATATATATATATATATATATATATATATATATATATATATATATATATATATATATATATATATATATATATATATATATATATATATATATATATATATATATATATATATATATATATATATATATATATATATATATATATATATATATATATATATATATATATATATATATATATATATATATATATATATATATATATATATATATATATATATATATATATATATATATATATATATATATATATATATATATATATATATATATATATATATATATATATATATATATATATATATATATATATATATATATATATATATATATATATATATATATATATATATATATATATATATATATATATATATATATATATATATATATATATATATATATATATATATATATATATATATATATATATATATATATATATATATATATATATATATATATATATATATATATATATATATATATATATATATATATATATATATATATATATATATATATATATATATATATATATATATATATATATATATATATATATATATATATATATATATATATATATATATATATATATATATATACATTTCTTCCACACCACGTCAACCTGTTTTTTCTCAATCCATTATAAATTAAACTAGCATTTGATAATTGATTTGCTTGTTGTTTACCATAAGCTCAATGCTGATGAGTCTAGAATCGAAGGTGACTGCATGTTTTCCACAAACACGGCATAATAAAATGCTCCTTTAGCACGTCTGCGTTTATCCACAATATTATAATTAGAATTTTGCAGATTGCAAAATGATTGCAAGAGGTAATATAATGAAAATAAACATCGACAGCACGATATATCACTCACTTGGAACGATCATCAAATACAAATAATGCGAATGTGTCTAGATATTATCAAAAACCGTAAAGCATTTCTGTTGCTCGACTGATAGCCAAACACGAATACTTTCATATATACGAACTGCATGCTAAACACTAGGCTGAGTTAATTCATAATTGATTTGATCAACTGATCCAGCTAAGCCTTCTTCACAACGCAAGACCATACTAGGTCGTATTTGACACGACAACAATAGTATGATCAACTACAATAAACCGATGACAAAACTTCATCATTTTGCATTCACAATCGGAAACTCGGGACATCGGGGAACAATTTGTTTTTATATATATTGGTTTTTAACGACGCACTATACTGATGACTACGATCTATTGGCGTCGGTGGATGATGAATGAGATGGTGAGATTATGAGATGAGAGGTCATTTTATTAGGTGTTTTGGATGGTGGGAAGGAGTCGGTCGTGGCCTGTTGTTAAGGAACCATCCCAGTATCAACCTGAACGACAGAGGGAAACCACGAAGACCCCTGTCAGGATAATCGACCATGGCGGGAATCGAACCCCGGTCTCCCGAATGACGGTTCAGTGTGTTACCACTCGGCCACGCGTATCGGTATTCGGGGAACAAGTCACGGTTTCCCGATTATGGCCAAGGATGACAAGGTAAAGTTTGTCTCAACAATATGTAGCAAGGTGTCAGAGATCTTTATAGTTTGCTCGTCTATGGTCCAGGTAGAAAATAGATGAACACGCCAATCATCACTACAGTCTACAGACTTCATCGGTCTCACACACTGTTGCATTTTCTTCAAAATATATCATACAGAGTCTGAAATCTGAAATAATCTACACAAGTTTAAAGTTTAAATAATCCACAAACGTAAAAAATCAGGGTGAAAACAAATTTTGCAATTATTTATACCTCTATACAAATGTTAATATCATAAATGACAGTGAGTTTTGATTGAATAGATTTCTGCAGCGATTTAGCAACGTTGCACCACAACCCTTCCTCAATTACAAACTAGTCCTCAAAATGCAGGACAGAAGACTGTTATTGTTGAGTTATGATTGACATGTTTACCTACTTGGCAACTGAACTTATCGAAGAGATATGAACACTTGCCACAGATTGGTGATACGGACTTTAGCACCATTCGGATGGGGCAGCTTTCACAGGAGCGATCGTACCACTCGAAAGAAAATAATTACTTATTATACTGTATATAACTCGTTTAATCAAACTGTCTGTACATATAATTGAACTGAAAAGGTTCAGGAATATAATGAACAATTCAATTTTTTTGTGTGGGGGAAATGCATCTTCCATCTCAATAATCAGCTTCATATTCTTTTCATATGATCCTTCTTTTCTTCCAAGTCTTCCTTTTTCCTTCTACTCATTATAATATTCGTCTCAATTTGTTGTCAAGAATTCACGGACATATAGGCGACGACACCAAGGTGACAAACCACCAAGTTTCTAATTGGCTGAAGACTTGAGTGATAAAAAGCGGACACCAAAGCGACATTACATCGTGTCATGTCATCATTGTTGGACATTTGTCACGTGGAAGGATCACACATAAAATAGATGTTGGCATATAGTAAGCATATGAATGAATAAACTATTATCATATTATAACTTAATACGTTCACTGTAACGCACAATAATATGAATCAAACGCATTGGCATATATTATTATATATATATTTTTGGCATAATAAAAAGAAATAAGTCAGGGTATGGAGGTAGGCGGGGTCATGATAGAGCGGTAGTCATAAAGGGGGCTACATTAGATGTCGGTAAATTCTCTTTCTTAAATAGGACAGGTAGGGACTGGAATGGGCTTAGTAGAAATGTTTTTGAAGGGGATGAAATCAGGTTAAAGTTATTCCGTCAGAGGGTTAAGGAGATGGTGGGATAGGGGTACTTAGGGAACTTGCCACCGCGCATTTATGTGCATTTGCAAGAGTTAAATAATAATAATAATAATAGTATATTTAAACCAAAATCTGCTGATTTCGAGTGCATCCTGTGCTTTTTGTCCCCCTGTCGCGCTCTAGTGTCCAGCTTACTACTATCACGAGGTACCTCTTTTCTCTCTCTATAATAACAACATATAATCAACTATTTGACATCCAGTATCATGATTTTGATCACAACAATTATACTGAAAACAGTCAAAACAGAGGATCGCTGCTATACGTTTCAATGTTTCAAGACAAATACCTATTCTTCCAATCAAATAGTATTATTTCAATGGATTATTGAATTGTGTGAATATGTTGACGAGAACGATTCGTTGAAATAGATAATATTTTTTAGTTGGATTTTTTAATATATGATTGTCTTAGTTTTCTCATGTACTGATTCGTAATCCTATAATGATATTGCGAGTTGTACCCCTCGTTCCTGACATTTGCATGATGGGTCTGAATAGTTATATTTTAATTAGATGGGCGTTCGAAGATACACTCGGGACGACATGTACGCCTGCAATCTATAGTGGCAACATTTGGAAGCTCACTTGTCTCCAACCTAAGAGAAAATAGCAGCTATGAGAGGCGGTCTGGCCCGCCGGGCCCAACCCTATTCAACAAGGTTTAGGGCCCCCAAAATGGAGCTGTTGGAAAATTTGATATTATAGGCAGATTTTGAGGATTGGGTATTACATTACGATTTTATATTATTTAGAAATATATTATTTTTATACACTGACGATTACAGTATTGATACTATATATGATATTTTATACTCCTTTACAGTTTTGATCTTCTGGATTTAATTTCAAAATGTTTTTTATTGCAACCATGCAAATTCTGCATGAATCCACTGTTCTTTTACACCTTTTTCTCTGCGGGTCCTCATATTTCATCACCGCCCCGACCCTTTGAACCAAGTTCGCCCCTGAACATATATGTGTGGAATTAAAACTGATATACTGCAATCAGCATCACTCTATTGTCCTCTGATGTGTTTGTCGGTAACACAATACTGCTGTCACAAGTCTATCATTTGTAATAGACCCATCGAAACATGAAAGAGCCACCTAGCGGCGACGTTTCAAGTAAAGTGGGATGTTAGTACCCGCGTTTGAAAGTCCAATTTTATTTATCAGGAATGTGTATTGTGCGTTACAGTGGACGTATTTACTTTTGATATGATAGCAGTGGGTTGCCTGAATGCCTACCCCACGGGAAGTCGCCGTGTGTAGCCTACAACTCGTATATGGTCAAACTCTTTTTTTCGTTTGATCAAATATATTTATTGAATCTCTACCCCACGGAAAGTCTATCCAGATGAAATTCTTGCCCTGGTATCTATATAATCAAAAACAATTAATGAAACTGTATACTCCATAGAAATTCGTCCAAAATAAAACTCCTCTTGTCGGAGAATCTTCCCCCATATAACTCTATTATAGGCCTATAATAAATCAACAAATACAACTTGAATTTACTGACACTCCTTCCTCATATATATATATATATATATATATATATATATATATATATATATATATATATATATATATATATATATATATATATATATATATATATATATGTATATATATATATATATATATATATATTTATATTTATATCGGCACAGGTAGCTGAGTAGTTAATGCACTCGCTTCATGTGACCCGGGAGGCAGTGGGCATATCGGACCCGGTTCGATCCCCGGAACCGTCCATTTTTACACAGGTGTTTTTCAAGGTTTCCCTCTGTAGCCTAGGCTGATGCCGGGATGGTTCCTATAATATAGGCCACGCCATGACCGCTTCCTTCCCACTATCCTTCGCAATACCCCAAAAACCTTCATCTCATCACTCATTCATCCAACGCCAATAGATCTCAGTTACATCGTTATAGTGCGTCGTTGAAACCCAATAATAAAATATATATATATATATATATATATATATATATATATATATATATATATATATATATATATATGTATATTTATATATATATATATGATTTTTTTTTCTTTTTTATCTATTGTATGGCGTGCACACTGGAATGATAACGAAGATCTATTGGCGTCGAATAAATGATAAATGAGATGATAGGATGGTGAGAGAAAGGTTTCGTAAGTAAATGGAAGAATAGTGGGAAGAAGCGATCGCGGTCTTTATTGGAGGAACCATCCCGGCATCTGTCTATAGGCCTACTACAGAGGGATGTAATACTATGACGTTACCCAATAGATGGTCGCCCAAGTGTCCGTCACCTGCGTCATTTTCCTTATGAAGAAATAGTGACAAAACTACCGTGCAGTGGATTTTCACAACAAATTTGACAACGTAAAAGTAAAATGTTGCTTCCAATATGAAACAATGATACTAACTTTCATCTACTAAGCTATAGAGGGACCCGTCATGTAAAACATGACCGAATATAAATGAGAAGGGAATGCACGTTATTGTTGTAGAGTACGTGCGTCATGAAGATGAAGATCAGGTTAAAGTTAGATCCAGGTCGGCCCGACGAGCTTGTGCGAGTGCGCGCGCCGGCGTTCCGGACACACGCACAGAACTGAGTAACTATAGGTATAATTAATAATTAATAGCTGTTTTTACACTACACCAGTAAACCCACGGGCCAACCCGTGGTCTAACCCCGGAGTTTCAACCACGGGCTGTACCACTGGTGATACCACGGGTCAACAAGGAGACTGTTTACACTCATTCGTATTTCCTGCTTGTTTGAAGGAAATTATGATCTATAGAAGACCGTGTTTGATATATATGCCTTCTTGAGTCAATACAAATCACACAAATATAAGTAGCACTATAGAAAGCCGTGTATGCCAAATTGTTTTCGTGTTATAACTTTGACAGCTGTGACAAGATTCAACTCGAAGTTTTAAGTTGAGATGATAGACACATTTGACGTTTTCTCCCATATGTTATGATTCCATGTGTGTTGCAGATGATTGTTCAGGTAATATTAGCCTCCATTCATGATCTATTCAATTAGAATATAATTTAAAACTTGAGTGAACCTTCAACCTTGGAGTTGAAACTTTGACGAGAGTGAGAAAGAAGCGAACTTCTGCCCGCGGGTAATTCTCGCCCGCGGGTTCAACCCTAGCCTGCACTAGGGTTAGAGCTCCTGCGGGTTGACCCAGGGTTAGTACTGTGTAAACACAGCAATATTTTCAACCACGGGCAGACCGCGGTTTGACCCACGGGCAAACACGTAGTGTAAAAACAGCTTAGATGTGTAGCATACCAATTTCTGCTACAGACGTAAAGATTATTATGGAAAACTCCAAAACCAAAATTAAAAATAAATATGAAAATAAATTTTTATCAAGATAAAAATAATAAAGCTGCCACGTTCCTTATACACACTATATTGATATAGTAAAATACATATTATTCTCGAAAGTTATCTCTTCGTTTTCAATTATTCACAGACTTACTCTCAACGACTGTCAAGCATTGATTTTTATATTTGAAGTGTCCTATTTCTGTTTGACAGTAGCTCGAAGTGAACGCAATACTCGATTACTATGGGAACGGTTTTAATGAGATATTCGAGATGGTGAACAACTCGCAAGCCATGGTCGTATCATGTTTCCCTCAGACACGGATAAGGGTTTGTCGTGGGCATACAGGTGTACGTGAACTCAGCAGCGTAGTTATACGTTTTTTCCATCAGTTAAGAGGCCGCAGGCGCTCGTATTTCACGCCGCAAACTCTCACGGCCGTAATTTCTGAGATATCAATATGATTGTTTTTGCATTCTGTTAATAATTGAAAAACGGAGGTTATCGCATTTACAGAATTTTGAACAAAAAATTTGTAATTTTTCAAATTCTTCAAATGGAAAATGAAAAAATTTCTAGTTTACGAAAACTTAGATATATATTTTTGAATAACGAAAAAAAATATAGACTGTGAAATATATCAAAAGTGTGAGTAAGGGAATTAACGGCGTTCACGTGAATATGAGTTCGGCGGGCTAGTCTACGGGTTGCGCCTAGCACACGATGCATGTGAACTCGAGTCTGAAGCGAGCGAACAACGAGCCCGTGTAGAGCGCCTGCAGCCTCTTAATATTGATAGTTTCAAGCGTAATTCGAATCACAACATAAGATTGTATTTCTAAAGGAAATATGTGGACATTTGACTGAAGATACACACGGAAATGAGTATCTTATTTATTTTATTGCTTATTCAGTTGGTGAACGGTTACTATACATTGAGTATATCATCGATATGGAAGATGCAATCGATCGGCTGTCCGCCCGATCTATTAGTTCTATCGATCGGCTGTCCGCCCGATCTATTGGCCCTATCGATCGGCTGTCCGCCCGATCTATTAGTTCTATCGATCGGCTGTCCGCCCGATCTATTGGTCCTATCGATCGGCTGTCCGCCCGATCTATTGGTCCTATCGATTGGCTGTCCGCCCGATCTATTAGTCCTATCGATCGGCTGTCCGCCCGATCTATTGGTCCTAACGATCGGCTGTCCGCCCGATCTATTAGTCCTATCGATCGGCTGTCCGCCTAGACCCCTCTTGCATCAACCACCGGGGAAAGAAGCAATAATAAGGTAAGTAGGCCTATTTATAGCATTTTTCCTCGACATGTTGTTATTTTGTCCATCATATTTGTTTTAAATGAGCGGATGACCCTCTAGATGATTATAGCTACCGAGTATTGGCAACAATTTGCATAGCATTCTCAAAGTTCCTCCATTCTACGGAGAGATGAATTAAAACACATAGACAACCAGGCAATTTCCGTCAGTACTGGAATCTGTGCACTCTCTCAAGCAATACAAAAGGGTCGTGTTCAAGTTGAATCGTTTGACGCATGGCGCTCACATAATATAGGAATTTGTGAAATACCTTATCAAATATTCTGTAGAACATACGTTGATGCCACAATATGCGCTGATACAATGCCATAGCAAATGCTGCGGTCAATTAATCCCGGAGTATTTGATAGTGTCCGCCTGTTGTATGAGCGGAGCTCAATGGATGCTGGATTATATTACGAATTAATTGGATTCAATGGATTCATTCCCCTGAATATGATTAGGCGAACCATTTCTCCATTCATCCCCTGCTAAATAATTACTATCGACGTAAAAATAACTTGATTTTGTGTGCATTCAACGAAGAACTGTATCGTGTCAAACTATTATTTTTTATTGCTAGCATTACTATTATTTGTACAATCTTATCGACCATTATTTCAGCGAGTGCCTCTACTTGACTGTGTCCACATTCAGTCCTCTTGTTATTTTCCACTTGAAGACGTGGCAAACAATTTGTTCAGAGCTCAACACCCCTTAGCTAAGTTGGTTTGTTGAGTGAGATGAGGAGTTCCATTAATGTCAATTATTAACTATAAGCGTAAACTCGCAAATCCCACAGAGCCACATGCGGATATATATATATATATATATATATATATATATATATATATATATATATATATATATATATATATATATATAAATATATATATATATATATATATATATATATATATATATAGATATATATAGATATATAGATATATATATATATATATATATATATATATATATATATATATATATATATATATATATATATTATATATATATATATATATATATATATATATATATATATATATATATAATATATACATATGTATATATATATATACCGGTATATATATATATATATATATATATATATATATATATATATATATAAATATATATATATATATGTATATATATATATATATATATATATATACATATATATATATATATATATATATATATATATATATATATAAATATATAATAAATACATATCTATATATATATATATATATATATATATATATATATATATATATATATATATATATATATATATATATATATATATATATATATATTATACATATGGGCCTACTATCGAGCATTAACAAATATTTTGGAATGTGCTCTTCGGATTTTCCAACTCGATACATTTTATCCCTAAAATGAAATGATGAAAAAAAAAAATAAAAATAATGATAGAAAATAAAAGAATAAACAAGTGATGAAAAATGAAAGATAAATCAACAAAAAATTGACAAATAAATGAACATAAAATAGATATAATAACTTGAAGTCCAATAAAACAGAGTTTCGACAAATATTATGGCATCACTAGAAAGGATACATTTTTTGAAATCATTTCTATTTGCCAAGAGTGGGAGTATGGAGGACTGCGTACTTCTGTACCGCCCAGGGCGGCATCTCGACTCGCTGTGCCAGTATGCTCTAGCGCGCTTGTACTACCTGTAGGCTGCGACTGCGAGATAGGCACGGACGAACCACCCAGCAGGTAATCGAACCCTGGTCTCTACCGAAAGGCAATTACCACCGCGCCAGTTGTCTGCGACTCGTGTGAAATGTAATAAGGGAAAGCTAAGCAAAGCATCCCAGGCCCAAAACAAGATCAGGCGGCAAGCCAGTAGGAGAGGCTCAGGCATGCGATAGCGAGCCCAGCTGGTCGCTTGCTTCCACTACTACAATCAATACCCTTACCACGAGAGCTGGGTGCACATCACGTACAAGCTATCTGGCCCCATTCTTTAGTTCCTCCCCCTACCCCCTACCCCCCACACACACACACCCACCCTCGTCACGGATTGCAAGTAATGTACAAATACTTACACCCACTAACTATCCAAAGGCATACGAACACTTGGGTAATTGACGTCAAATATAGAATGGATGGGCGAAGATTTCACTAGCGACAAATGTATCTGGGCCAGAGGGTGGTTTAACGATTTTTGTACGGGCCACGTTTTGTAGCTGCTGATGCTGATGTGTTGTAACTTGAGGATACCACAAACTGCAAACTTAGTTGTGTCCAAATTTTAGTATAATATAATCATATGAATTCACTACAACGTTTGCAACGGTTTATTTGTCATTTTTGTATTATTTTTATATTTCTATATTTTTATATTATATTTATATTTAATTATATATATATTATTTTATATTTATATTTATATTATATTTAATGTATGACGATCTGCGTGATAGTCATTCATTCGTCTTCAAAACAAATCTTGAATTGCCACCTACTGGTTTACACCTTATAGATTAACATTAAGCAAAGGAGTATCAATACACGTTATTTGTGTGAACTGTTTCATCCAATTTCAATTTCAACCCTCAATTCTGATCAAATTATAATCATATTATATTTTTATATTTCTTGGGGTGGTAAGATCGCCCTTGTGGTGCCCCGACCAAACGATCCTATCTTTCATCCATAGCCTTAATTGGGAAACAATGATTTTGTATCAAGTTTCGATGTTATTAAAAAAAAAAAAAACTACACAACATCTTCAAAATGACTGAAATAATATTTCACGAAATGAGTGACAAAAAAGCCGGAAAAATGTGTGATTTTTTTCCAATTTTTTTCTCGCGATATTAAAGAAGTAAATTATGTGTTACAACGTCTGAGGAAAATATACGGTTTGAGTTTTTTGGAGGGGGGGATTTAATCAAATTTAGTGTAAAAATAGTAAAATTGAATAAAGTAGCTACACTGGGGTAGGAAGCGACTATAGGCCTAACCTACAAGTTCATCGTTTATGAAAAAACTTTTGAATATTAATCTTGGAAAAAACATCATTTTCAAAGGACTATATACATACTTATATAATATACCATAATCACTCGATGCAACAAAAATTCATTATGAAGAAATGTTTATTTTTCTTGTGATCCATTTTCACTTTGAAATTCAAAATTTATTTTTTGGTGAAATATTTTCAGGGAAAAATAGATATGTTAATTGAAACTGAAATAATAAACTTGAAACATTTTTATCACACAATTTTGATGTAATAATTATAAATAATGCATGCACTTCTCTCTGGGTCTATATTTAATGCAGGTCCATAAAGTGTTACAATTAACTAACAAATTACAACCGTTTATTTCTCTCAGTAGGGTTTCAATGTATACAAGTTTATTATTCAAGACTGCGTTGCAAATAAACTGCCCTTAAATGTCGACGTATCGCCATGGAAATCCAAATTGTTACAAAATAATTAATCTACTGTAATTTAAAGGAGATTCTGAGTGGTACGAGGTCACTACACAAATTTGCATATATAGTACTTAGTACGCTACTTGAAACTTTACACTGTCTATTTCAGTGGCCTATTTTTCCTAATGTTACCCGCAGTAGTATTATTTTCACGCACTATGTTAACCCATCCAATTTCTCGCCGCCTGTTACTGCACACGAGATTATCTTGTATTTGATATGCCAATGTAGGGCAAATCTCTTCAGTGAATATCCTCCGGCGAGTGTGCAGGGAACTTTGATTTGAGTGTGAGGGGGGGGGGGGGATAATTGTAAACTATAATGTAATTTATGTGGATAGGTTCTCTCGCACATACGGGGTCTTTTTATTGGGGTCTTCCAGCAAGTCCTTTTATGATGATTGATGATTATTGTTCGGTTCGACCCCACCAACAGCTGAGTTATACGGGGTTACGCAGGTGATAATGAAAATATAAAGTGATGATTAGTGAGAGGACGTACACAAAAACCTATGTCATATGCGGGATTTGAACCCACAACCAACGGTGACTTCAGGTTCTGAAGCGGTGTCTCAGCTGACCGAGCTACCGAGGGTGGCTGTCCAATAATTGTCCTATGACCAACTTATAAGCATATTTAACATAAGTTAGCATGCATTCTGATAAGAGTAAGTGAATGGTAAGGGTATCAAGGGCAAGGCATATAGAGTGGGGTAAGGGTCATTTCCCCACAACCATCGCTCCCCCCCCCCCCTCCCACTTCCCACGCGCCCATGAATAGCCCTATTTCCTCTTTTCGACTCTTGGAATGATGAGAAAGTGAAGGATCGTAGCTCGATCTCGAGGAACCATCTCAGTACTCACTTGGACAACTGAGGAAAACCACAAGAAAAATAAGTCAAAATGGCTCGACTATGACGAGAATCGATTCCTGGTATCCTGAATGACGGTACAGTGCGATACGTCTCAGTGCAAAGTAAAAGGAATTCAGCAATTAATAATTTAAATAGTTGGAAGGAAGCGGTTGTGGTCATCGTACCAGTAAACCTGAAGAAATGTTAGTGGCTATATTTGTCGGCTCGGAAGTAAATGTGGTAGGGTATGTGGTACACATGTATAATGGCATCGCCGCGATTTGGAGTCCTAGTTTTCGGTGATTGTGATTGTAATGCTAAACAACATGCGCAAGTAATGAGTGGATAATGGATGAATGATGGTCAAAACTTCGTGCCTTAAACTGGACTCGAACCCACGTCTAAGCTAGCTGACTGAGCCAAGGATACGACTAAAGTTATTTGAGTTGAATTAGTTATCACGATTAATTTGAGGTGCACGCAGCATGAGAATCAACAACAGTAACAACAACGCCTGCATGAAATCAAATAACCAGATCATCCAATGAAAAGAGCTGCCCAAAACAACTATACGAAGGTATTCAGGAGAATGTACCAACCAACTGTACTAAAGATTGAGTGTCCTTCAACTCGACTATCCTAAAAAGCAACTGTCCCAAACAGACTAAACTTTCACTTCCTATAACAGAGCCGTACTAAGGCACAGGCTCATCAGCCTCGAGCCTAGGGCGATCAATATTTATAGGGTGAGCCAAATTTTCACCAGCCTATTGAAATTTTAAAAAATCAATTATTGAATCAAGTTGTATTCATTGAAAAAGAAGTTTATTTAATATTATATAGATTATAGGCCTACATTCGTATTGTGAAATGTCGACTCCTGAATCAAGTCAGTATTAGAAAACAATGCTCGGAAAATACCTACGAGAATGTATGTATTTGATGATGAATTGCTTCAACCTCACCCGCCAAACTCTAAACATCATCAAAAAAAGACTAAAAACCTATAACACAATTGATGGAAGGTAATAATTTGTGAACGGGAGAAGCTAAACAATCCACTTCCACTTCTATACAGGTTGCTCAAGAAGTGCATATTTAGGACAATTGGTCAGTTTTTAGGACAGTCGAGTTTGAGGAAAGTTGATTTTTAGTATATATACAGTTGACCATAGAATCAGAAGTGGGGAACGAACCACTATCTCACGTACTGGCTAGTACCGGTAGTTGGACCACGGCGGTACGAGCAGACCAGTATTCACGGGAAAAGACGATCGTCTACCAAACCAACTAAATAATTTCAAAAATGTCGATAATTGTATAGAAACAGCTTTTGAAAGGGGAAAATGTGTTTCTAATAGTGAATCTTCTACTGAAATATCATTTTCTCCCAGTACAGTTGCGGTCACATAAACTCCTGAAGAAGATATACGTACTGATATTATACGCACTAAAACTAGAAGACAATGTGCATACGCACTTCACGCATATATAGTTATACGAAAAAATTGACTGTTAGATGTGCGTATATTTTATTTAATTTCAATTTCAACTATGAATATCATTGTATGCGACTGCAAGTGTACCACGTCAATACAAATATACCTATACTTGCTACTTCCGATCGCTACCGTATGAACCGTTCTTTTTGTGATACCGTATTATTGTCTCCTCTGAAGAATGTATACAAGATGAAAGAAGTGCAGCTCGCGAATGTCCGTAAATGTCAGTTCGGACAATAAGGGACTCAAATATCGCGCTTTTCTCATCACGATAGAAGTCAATTATCCAAGTATGAAAGGTTATTCAGATGATAATGTTGTCAACCACGTATCTAGTCATTTCTGTTCCGAGGTTTTAATTGCCCAACGTTCTATAAGATAGGCCTATGCCGTGGTGCAGTTGAAAAAAATGAGATAATGTTGCAATTACATGCGCTCCAAGTTATTTGTATTTTTGAATGGTGCTTATAACGACCCCACCAACAGCTACACGTTGTATGGGGGTACGAATGAGCGGGTGATGATGTATAAACGATGTATAGTGATGAGGTGAAAGGACGTTCACTAAAGTGCATGCGTATACATGCGTATAAGCCGTACCTGCTAAATGGGTGGCTCAAGTTTGACAAAAACAATAGATTTAATTCATTTTGGAAATCGATAATACCACAATATATAAAAAGTAGAAAAATGAGTAGGACCTACTGGCAATTCAGTAAAAAGTAGGAAATATAGGCGGAGAGTCAGTGACCTCATGAGGTACATGACATGATCTGAGGGTGAATGAATACCAGGCGCTAAATGACCTCGCTGTCGATGCGCCTTAAAACCCTAATATGCATTCATTAGAACACTATATGTCGAACCACTTTGAGGGTATTTGGCCTCTAGCGGGGGCCAATAACGGCCCAAAAATTGTTCCAGGCTCATCTCGAAGGTACAAGATTGGAAAAAACGCTACTTTGTAGAAAAACTGCGCACAAATTCCGAATAGGCGCCCTACACCATTTAGTAGGAAAAAATGCCATGATTCAAAATATATATCATACACTAATGTGGGGGAAATTGCTCTTTAAGAGGCCGCAGGCGCTCGTATTTCACGCCGCAAACTCTCACGGCCGTGATTTTCGAGATATCAATATGATTGTTTTTGCATTCTGTTGATAATTGAAAGAGGGAGGTTATCGCATTAACAGAATTTTGAACAACAAATTTGTAATTTTTCAAATTCTTCAAATGGAAAATGATAAAATTTCTAGTTTACGGAAACCTAGATATATATTTTTGAATACCGAAAAATAATATGGACTGTGAAATATATCGAAAGTGTGAGTAAAGGAATTAACGGCGTTTACGAGAATATGAGTTCGGCGGGCTAGTCTATGGGCTGCGCCTGGCACACGATGCATGTTAAACTCGAGTCTGAAGCGAGCGAACAACGAGCCCGTGTAGCGCGCCTGCGGCCTCTTAAGACGCTTTACCCAGAAAGGACCTTTTTTCACGTGAAATGGTTCATGCATGATATTATAGTATCAAATGATGCGGGAAAATACCCACACTATAGAACTATAACGTGTGACACGTTTTTAGGGCTTTTCCGCTGCTCAAGACGCAGTCAAAAATGATACATAGACTCCCTATAAGTTGACTCAATAAGGTATAGATGGATGCAAAAAAACACCGTTTTCTAGAAAAAAAAACTGCGCAGGCTAGGAATGTGAATCGTTAGACACGATCTCATGGGGAATTTGTTCTTTAAGACGCGTTTTTTTCGGTCACTTATACATTAAGGTTATGCAATGTGAGTATTTCTCTCATTTTATCATATACCAATATCATGCACGTACCACTTCACGGTAAAAAAAAGCTCATTTTGTCAAAGTAAAACGCGTCTCTCAAAGGGCAAATGCCCCCCCAAAATCGTGGTGTCGAGATATATATTCGGAATCTGGGCATTTTCCATTTCAAAATGGCGTTATTTCTATCCTTGTGACATATGAGGTAAACCCGTGGCGTTTGGGGGCCAAATGCCTCCCATGGCGGTTCGTAATTCCTGCATCGTGTCGATCTATACTCATTGATCTGCATTGATTCAAATAATCAGAATATATTCATATCTTATGAGGAATTGATGTTAGCTGAAACTTTTCATGTTTAATGTTTCCGAAGGTTCCCAAAAGTTTCGAAAAATATATTTAAAAGATTATATAAAAAATATAAAAAAATATGAAAAAATATATGAAATATACATAGAAATATATAAAAATGGAATGTAAAAAGTATAAAGAATATATATATATATATATATATATATATATATATATATATATATATATATATATATATATATATATATATATATATATATATACGAATATATGAAAATGAAAAATACAAAAAATGTATAAAAGATATATTATTACATAAAGTTGTATTTATTTGAAAAGTAGTGTATTTAATATGATATACATTCGTATTATTGGATGTCAACTTATCGATAAAGATCGTATTAAAAATCGATCATGAAAAAATATTTATAAAATAACCTTTCATCTCATCATCCCATCATCTCATTCATCATTCACCGACGCCAATAGATCGTAGCCATCAGTATAGTGCGTCGTTAAACCCAATATATAAACAAAAAACTTCTCACGTAACTTTTAAAATTTTAAATTTCTGACATTTAAGCATCACTCTACTTATGAGGTCTCTCGGAATACAGTATATATGTAACCTATCGATCAACACTTTTCGATTATAACCAGTAAGAGAGAATGTCAATTTTTAACCCTAGTTTTTAGTCATAAAATGACAAATGGCCTTATGCCAAACTATCTGTGTGAAGTAATGAACAGTAACTGTACTGTACAGTTGGCTTGGCCTAAGACTCGAGTGAACTTGAATAACAAATCAATAGACTGATTTAAAGGGACCAACTCCATATAATGGAGTCAATCTTTATTCCATGAAGCCATTAGGTTATCCCCCAAGAGTGTGAGAAATTGTCTCATGATATTACAGTTGAAAAGTATGCATAACATTGAATGTGACATCACATATAAATAAATAAAAATAGTAAATGAGACCAGTTTATAACTTTGTCATCGTAGTCATTCATTCTCTTTTCATACCGTATGTTTAGACTGAACATTGTATTGTACATGTAGTTAGATCGGTAAAATGTTCAGTCTGAATCTGAACATAGGGTTGGACCTAGTCTAGTCACTTTATCTGCTAACTTTGTAGGCCTAAATTGCACTATTTTTTCAAGTATTTCAGCTGATTATCCCAATAAACTACCAACTTGATCATTTACAAATATTCCTACCGGAAACGCGGTCTACCTGTCTTACTATGATGGCAACAAATGTCCACATTATCGTCAATCTCATCTGATTAGAAATGTGTCACCAAACAGATGCTGTTGCTGTCAGTCTATTAGTACAGCCTGATCGTGTGAACATGCATACGCTATGATAATAAATGTATCATGATGTAAGTGTTGCATTTCCATAGGTCAATGCTCTGTGGTGTCTTCTAGCCTCGTGTTAGACAGCGCGCGCGGTGTTTGCTAATAATAAGAGAGGGTGTGTTTAATTAGAGTGTATGTCAGTGGTGTGAAGTTATCATGTGGTCTGGAGTCAAGTCAATAGAATAATGCGCCTTCATCAAGGATGCAGGAATAGGGAGCTGCAAACATCAAAGACGCATTTATGTAGCTAATTACAAAGCTTATAGCTTCAGGTGTACTTATTCAAAGTTACTCAAAGTTGCAGGTTATTGGCTGTTTTCTGATGATTACCATGTTCACCGAGCATTTGGAGAGTCACAGCGGTCTCAGACAGTACGTATAGATACTATTAGCTAATCGAAAAGCTCAATTTATACTGAAAGTTTGCATTGGTCGTTTTGGTTGTCACATAGAGCCATAGAGCTCATGCCATCCAAACTTTATTATTCACTACCGTAACTTATTCTATTCAATGTGTACAATTTGAAACTGAGACATTGTCCTCCATGTTAGCTGCTAAAGACGGTCAAGTAGTTTCGTTCGGACGAGGCACCATATGAGGGTGATCTTACCACCCCAAAAAGAACAATTTATTATAATGTAGGGTTAACAAACTGTCAGTTAGAAGGTAACGAACTTCAGGGGTTAATGAACAATATGAATCAGTATAATATGTAACAATATTATGTATATAGGCTTAGGTATATACATACCCTATGGGTGAATTGTGAGGTCACCACTTTTCTGATCACCATGCATTCAATAGACGCATTCTTCACACATTCTCACATTCTCTTTCGATTCATTTATAAGTAAGGACTACTTGGCATGCATATTTGTTAATAACATAGATCATACTACATGAATATATTTTTATTTCTTATTAATTATCAGCTAAACTGCTGCTTTATTGCAATTTAACTGTAAAAAAAGTATATATTTGTAGGTCTTGATGTGGTTGTACGTTGACGGTAGCATTTAGGTGTTCATAAGAAATACCGAAGTCGATTTTATGATAATTGTATATCGACGTAATACGTACCTGTAAGTTATGATTGAATTATCACGTAGAAATGAATGTGCCAATTATGATTTTTTAAACATGGTTAATACTTTAGAGTATAATAGGCCTGTTCGTGCCTAAAGCTATCTGTTGCTCACGATTACAGTTATTAAACACGAATATGAATATATCTAAGAAAAGTATATAATATATACCAAGAATAAAAAATACTTCAAACAGAAGTATAACAATCATGTCAAGTAGTGCTACGAGCAATTTGCATTTTTTTTTCTTGTACAAAATCGAATATTTTTTCTCAGTGAAAATAGGTTGACCTAATTTACGAGATATAAATTTCACTAGAATACAAAAATATTAAGCTTGATCATTTAAAACGGATCAAACATATATGTGCGCATATATATAAAACCAGGTTGGGAGGTTATATAGGTTCGGAAAGCATGCAAATTGTATACCCTCATTTTATATAGCCTACTATTGCCGTGGCATGGTTAGAATTTCGAGCGCCTTTTTTCACTGTCAGATATTTTTACATAACTTTAATGAAAATCAAGGAAAATTGGCATGTTAATTGGATGAACGTGAGTGAAGACATGATTTTACAAAACGTTTCATTTCTTTGTCGTTGTGTGCCCCCCACAGGTGAAACGAGAGCACAAATTTGGATGAAACTTGGCAGGCACATAGGGCAATGTCATCATCTGACTCGAGATACTGTAGAGTTTTGAGGCGCAATTGGTTGAACAAGGTTTGAAGAAACTGGATGGAAATCTTGAAAACCCAAATAATAACCCAGAGGAAAATATTAGGAAAAAATATTTGTTCTGGATAAACTAGAATTTCTACGGAATTTGAGCACACAAAAGATAACACAATATTTCAAAATTTCACACAAATCGGATCAGCAGTTTTGAGGGAAAATATAATAATATATTTTATTGACGTCAATTAAAGGTAAAAGATCACAGGTGAAGCCCTTATAGATGGTAAAATGTTTACAATAATCAACAGGAGAACGGGAAGGTGTGGGCTTGTGTATGGCTTTCCAATACAATTCATATACGATCTCACTCATCTTTGAACGCACATGCCGCCGCGTTTTCCTCGAATAAACAAGTACGGTATGCCATAATTATTAGGACCATGCACGAATCTGAATCTTGCCATGCGTTTTATACATGGTCACCAACAAATAATGTACAATACAACGAACCTTACACTCTCCCACTCTCCGAAAACCAGGTTCGTGTCAACACATTTTGCGCCCCTGCCCCCTAGGCTCGAAAATTATTGGTACCTCCCCCACTCCTAATTACTTTAAAATAATTTGCAATCAAAAACATAGATTTTAATAAATGTATTTTGAGCATTGCTCATGATAATCTCTTCAGTTTCGTCGACGTCCCACGATACGAATGACTACAGTATTGAATACCTGACACTACACTCATCTTCAAATGGTAACAAAGATACATAATAACGTCTTTTCAAGTCTCAATAAGCTGGTGCCCTTGAAAATTCGACGCCCATAAATATTAGCGCCCTGTCCTGGGCTTGAGCTTTGATACGGCCCTGCCAACAATGTAAGAAACCTCTTTTTGTCCAATATCGTACCCTCCATTATGTAGAAAATAAATGTAATCGCTTTATCTCTCCCTCTCTCTCTCTCTCTCTCTCGATGTATTACGCTCTCACTCCCACAACACTCACTCTTTACTGTGGTTACATCAATTCACGGGGATTCCTTTAGAAATTATTTTCAACTATAATATGCACACTCTGACACTTTTTCCTTGTAATACTTGTTTTTTTGTCATCCTGTATGCACTAGTGGCATCCCAACAATAATGCTAGTTATTGAATGAATGTAGTACAAGTACACTAGGGATCTAGTATCATTTCATTTCATCTCATTTATTTATTAATCCATGTTGATCGTTGCATATAAATGTGCGAACAATATATGGCAAGTCGTTAATATACAGCAGTTTAGAAATAATAGCAGAGTAAGTGTTATTTTTTATAAATATCTAACACACACACATTGTCCAATAAATAAAAATTACAATAATAAGACAAAATAATCAACTATACATGAATATGAATATAAAAATACTAGTGATTCAATAGTTTTAATAGTAGTAAACTCAACAAGTATAGGCCTTAATCAATCTTGTAGGAATTACAACAATAAAAACAAATATTAATAATACATTTCATTTTAATATAGGCCTAAGAATACATGGATAAATTATCCAAGAAAGCTAATAATTCATGAGTCAGACATGGGTATCGACAGCGAGATCATTTAAAGCATGATTTAGAAATTCTTTCTCTTCCCAATTCTTCTGAATAAACTTTCGAGTTTCAATTGACATAACCTATACCGGCACATGTAGCTCAGTTGCTCTTCGTGTGATTCGGTAGGTGAGTAGAAAATCAGACATGGTTCGATCCCCGCCACCGTTCATTTTTACATCTACATAGGGTTTTCGTGGTTTCCTTCTGTGTAGCCTACGATAATGCCGGAATGGTTTCTACAATATCCGCCACAAGCGCGTCCTTCCCATTACCTAATAAACCTTCATCTCATCATCCCATTAATCAATCATTCATCCGACGCCAATAGATCTCAATTAACATTACAGTGCGTCGCTAAACCCGAAATAAAATGAAATGAACTATATTAGCTAGTATGATAGCTAAATGCATGCGCACACAGAGAACACATTGACTATAGGCTAACAGCTGATGACGCCACAATATATCTATATCTATCTATCTATCTATCTATCTATCTATCTATCTATCTATCTATCTATCTATCTATCTATCTATCTATCTATCTATCTATCTATCATCTATATATATATATATATCCTATATATATATCTATATATATATATATATATATATAATATATATATATATATATATATATATATATATATATATATATATATATATATATATATTATATATATATATATATATATATATATATATATATATATAATATATATATATATAATATATATATATATTATATATATTTAATATATAGCTCATATATATATATATCTATATATATATATATATATATATATATATATATATATATATATATATAGCCCATATATATATTATATATATATATATATGTATATATGTATATATATATATATATATATATATATATATATATAATATATATATATATATATATATATATATATATATATATATGTATATATATATATATATATATATATATATATATATATATATATATATATAT
>OZ023327.1:71383159-71493213 GCA_964007535.1 Brachyptera risi | reverse complement strand
AGTCCTCATCGGTCACTTTATGTGACTGCAAGTGTACATACGCACTTCACGTATAGTCTATGAAAAAAAAAAGTATTAAAATATGCGTAGATTTTAATTCAATTTCTAATCAGATTGACGGATAAACGTTTTATCTGACCGCAAGTATATAACTTATTGAAAATATATGTAAAAAATAGTTTATGATTGAAATTGTGTAGACAATGCACAATTACTAGTGACGTAGTGTATAAGCCTCTATGTCAGCATTTGAACCATTTTCACTCCATGACACGATATCTGAGTTCGAACAGCGTATTGCGCTTAATGTAGGAAATTGTGATAGTAAAACATTATCTTCCTTGTGAACACGTGCTATCATCATTCTATGAGCCTTTACAATCGTCCAGGTAGGCCAAGATTCGGAGACAAGTTCATAGTAGGCCTAAATATATATATATATATATATATATATATATATATATATATATATTTATATATATATATATATATATATTTATATATATATATATATATATATATATATATATATATTTATATATATATATATATATATATTTATATATATATATATATATATATATATACGTTATAACCCCAAAACAATGTGTATTCATAATATTGAACGCGAAAGTTTGAATAATCTTATATATATATATATATATATATATATATATATATATTTATATATATATATATATATATATATAATGAAATAAAATAAAATTGGGGATGAATCGTAATAGGAAATAGTCCTACAATTAAGTTGAGGATTGTATAAAATATCATTAATATAATAATACACATTTGAACACATTTGATAATATAATTTCTGCTCCACTCGACTTACATAACAAGTAATTAGTGCTGTGGCAGCTTAGTTGAAGCTTTGTAGCAAGTTGGTAGTTGATTGTTGAAGTGCATAGCAAGTAGCGGTGGTGATGACAACGATAGTGTTGTGGTGGAACCACACTTGTAACGATTATATGGCTGTATACACCTAGGCGAGGCCTACATGACTTAATGTGCCTATTACTTATTACATACCCATAAGATATTAAAATTCACTGAACTTTTAGATATTGAGTTGCCTTTTAGGAAAATATACAAAATTTCGTAGATGTTATGAAATTGTAAATATTTTTCACGATTTCAATTCGAACCGTCGTTTTTTCACACACGTCCATTCAAATGAATCAATTTCCGATTTAGCGAGGTTAAGGTAAACTGGCTACATATTATACGAACTTGACATTTGATTACAAGATTAAAGATATACGTGAGATACATATATAGCCGTCCGTTTAGGTTGGCAGTTGGGGCACTGCAATGAAATCATCTGAAAGCAGACGGGCGCGGGATCGAGTCCACCATTCAACACTTCATCCACTCAGTCGTACCCCCACGTCAATGGGGTCGTTAAGGCTCTATAAGGCAAGAAGTCTCTCCACGGTGATTTGGCAGATGTAAATAATAACAATACTTAAATTGTGAGCAGTATATAAAATTAACAAATAGATCATAAGACGCAGGCTGGCAGGCAATAATTGGTCAAAAATGCTAACGACTCAAATTTTTCATCAACAAAGGTGGAACCGTGGAAAATCACTTGTATTAGTATGTAAAAGTATACAACAATCGATATTTTCTTAATGATTTTTACCTCACCGCGTATACCGTTACATTATTGATCAATCTCATTTTTCGCTGAAATTACGAATTTAGAGATAGAAAATAGATTTCATCACATGGATTTCGAAGATTTAATACTTTTCATGAATATTTCACGGTTAATGTTTCAAGAAAATGAATTGCGTGAAAACAAACATCACTAAATTGATAAGTAGTAGAAAATAAGCGCGCGCAATTTCGACAATGAAGTTAATTAGAAAATGTTCTTTTGATGGTAAATTTTCAATGAGATTTCTCCGGTCATGTTGCATTTAGGAGCATATTCCGTTGTTTATTCACATGGGGTTTAAACGTCGCATTGTAATGCTAACTTGGATTCATTACGTAACTATCTTTATAAATTTGATTCGTCGGTAGGCATTCTATTCACAACTAAAGAATGTATTAAAATTTCAAATTTTGAAAAATCAAAATTATTTCCGAGTACCAATTAAAACTATGGTGCTTTCACCAAAATTCCATGGAAAAAATACTTCTACCTGCAGTGTCAAATCTTAGTGTTGTGATGCCCTTTAATGATTGGCCAATCCTAAGCGTCAAGTGGTTCAGTCGGCTTCTTTATGTGAAAGAACCGTGAATAACGAAACTATTGCATCATTACCTGTATTATGCTAGTTGTGGTACAGTATGTAAAATCAAGATCCGAATTTTTCTAAACTAAAATTAAATTGGTAATATTTGACTATACTATGTCGAGTGTAGGGAGTGGAATGAATGGCAATAGGCTCAGCAGCTCAGTGAATTATTTGCCCATGCCACGCGTGCAACTTGCAATGTATTTGACGCAGTGAAACCAACATCATGTATTGTTCATTGTAATGTCCAATGTAAATGATGTGCAGGTATGCCCTAACATGGCATCAGTACGAGTGACTAGGTAGGCCTACTACTGTAAGTACAGTGAATGTCTAAATTGCCCTTATTTCTGTACGATCACAAAAAACTTAGAGATCTACTGCGGTAAAAGATACATTTATTGCCACGTCAACTGTTTTAAGGATAACTAAACAATGTATTTAGCAATTTTAAATTTGTCTATTCTTTTTCATTCAGTTCGTTGACTCGTATTTTAAAAGATATAAGCGTAGCGTCATTTATTGTGAATTACCAACTTACAATCCGCTAAACTGTGTCTTCGGACACGGGCATTTTATTAATATAGTACCTATAATAATTTATATAATAAATACCACTAGACTCTATAGTCTATATTATTTGAATGCCTTTAATTATACGGTAACGAATTTCAATTTTTAATGCCGGTCAATATGCCGAGTAGGCCTACATTTCACCGCATATGCTTCAATCAGGAAACACTTATTTCCAAATAGCATTATTACTATCACCTATTCCGATACAAAGGCAAGAGCCTATACGTACCCTGAGTAACAGCTCTGTCTCTGTCAATATTTAATATCTGGTAGTAGGACAATTTGCCAGGCACCTGTTTTAGGGGGGGGAGGACAATTTGTCAGGCTAGATCATAGGGGGAGGACAATTTGCCAGGCTTGACTGTGAGGGGAGGACAATTTGCCAGACAAATTTTGGGGGGCAGGACAATTTGCCAGGCTTGACTGTGTGGGGAGGACAATTTGCCAGACAAAGTTTGGGGGAGAACAATTTGCCAGGCACAGTTCGATATATTGCAAAGGGGAGGACAATTTGCCAGACAAAGTTTGGGGGAGGACAATTTGCCAGGCACAGTGCGATATATTGCAAAGGGGAGGACAATTTGCCAGACAAAGTTTGGGGGAGGACAATTTGCCAGGCACAGTTCGATATATTGCAAAGGGGAGGACAATTTGCCAGACAAAGTTTGGGGGAGGACAATTTGCCAGGCACAGTTCGATATATTGCAAAGGGGAGGGCAATTTGCCAGACAAAGTTTGGGGGAGGACAATTTTCCAGGCACAGTTCGATATATTGCAAAGGGAAGGACAATTTTCCAGGCACAGTTCGATATATTGCAAAGGGGAGGACAATTTGCCAGGCACAGTTCGATATATTGCAAAGGGGAGGACAATTTGCCAGGCACAGTTCGATATATTGCAAAGGGGAGGACAATTTGCCAGGCACAGTTCGATATATTGCAAAGGGGAGGACAATTTGCCAGACAAAGTTTGGGGGAGGACAATTTGCCAGGCACAGTGCGATATATTGCAAAGGGGAGGACAATTTGCCAGACAAAGTTTGGGGGAGGACAATTTGCCAGGCACAGTTCGATATATTGCAAGGGGGAGGACAATTTGCCAGGCACAGTGCGATATATTGCAAAGGGGAGGACAATTTGCCAGACAAAGTTTGGGGGAGGACAATTTGCCAGGCACAGTTCGATATATTGCAAAGGGGAGGACAATTTGCCAGACAAAGTTTGGGGGAGGACAATTTGCCAGGCACAGTGCGATATATTGCAAAGGGGAGGACAATTTGCCAGACAAAGTTTGGGGGAGGACAATTTGCCAGGCACAGTTCGATATATTGCAAAGGGGAGGACAATTTGCCAGGCGCGTGTTTTTGAACTATTACTATTCGCTAAAAGTTGTACGAAATGAAAGAAAGAAGTATTTTCTATCACACTGATAATCAGGAAACGGGATCAAATTGTTCTTTCATTTTCATTTTCATCCAAGTGGATTACATTATGGAATGGAATACTTTTCAGTGTTACATATGGACCGTCAAGAATAAAATAAAAGATTATGAAATGCACACAACATATAAACAAGAGAATATATATACATGAATCGATATAAATGGTAGATGCTATCTTTTATAAATACCAAAGCAACTACCAAGTGAAGTATTGGAATCAAGAACATCTATAACAATCAAGTCAATATGAAAAGTACATCACAATATTGAAATCAGAAAGTTATAGGCCTAATTGTAAGTAAAATTGAATATTAAAATTCAATTGTTCAATGGTTATAGTTTGAAGTGTCAGTTTGTAATATTAAATGAAGGTCATAGATTTTGATTAGTTCGAGACACATTATTTAGTATGCTTGCAGCATGTATAAAGTTCTTCATTACTTTATATACGTTTATTCACATAGCCTCACCAATTCGATTAAAACGTTACCAAATAATTGTTGGTCATTATACAATTATACGATTGTGTAGAATATAATCTTTTTCCCAGCGTTACATATGAGTTCAAATAATTCATATTGACAGTCAATATGCATTATTTTAACTTATATTCAACGCCCACATTGGGAAAAAAAGATATATTCTAGGCCTATACACAATTGTATAATAAGTGTATATGACCAAACAATAATTTGGTAACGTTTTAATCGAATTGGTGAGGCTATGTGAGTGAATGAAGAATTTGATCACGTACCGTATCTTGATTATCATGGAAATCTAGAATAGAAAATATTCTCTCATCTCAATTCACATCTACGGACATTGGATGACTTCGAACGTTCAACAACCTAGAGGTGCAATCTGTTGCATATCATAGGCTTACACTTTTCAAATTACCAATTGAACTCAATATTCAATAAAATGTGGTACTTTTATTGCGTTTTCATTGTTATTTCCTATTCGATTGTTGTGCAAGTCACTGAAGATATGCATGATGGTGTTTTCCACATTCAGTGAAAATTTAAAAGCTTTTGAAAATTTTTCATATTTCAAGTATTTTCCATGCGGGTTATTCTTACAGGGATTTTCCCAACTTCTCAATTTTTCCGGAAAAAACGTTCGAACAATTTTTCTGAAAAAAAAATCCAACCCATTTTGGTATGACGTCAATATATGGAGAAAGTATCGAGTTGTTCAGATTGTTTTCCTGACTTGAATGCCGCGTACAAAATTACAAACAAAACAAAACATAAAAACGAAGCCCAATTTTTTTTGGAAATGGAATGGAAATCTTCGCTACGCTCATCTGAAAATATTTTATTCGTTAATTTCGTACAACTTTTAGCGAATAGTAATAGTTTAAAAACAAGCGCCTGACAAATTGCCCTCCCCCTTGCAATATATATCGAACTGTGCCTGGCAAATTGTCCTGCCCCCCAAATTTTGTCTGGCAAATTGTCCTCCACACACAGTCAAGCCTGGCAAATTGTCCTCCCCCCCAAACTTTGGCTGGCAAATTGTCCTCCCCCCATGATCTAGCCTGGCAAATTGTCCTCCCTCCCTAAAACAGGTGCCTGGCAAATTGTCCGCTGGCAAATTGTTCGTACACCAATTAATATCTACCATACTTTATACGAATTAATAAAGAAAAAGAAAATAAAAAAATGAATAATTTTCAATGTCATATGATTGTTTGTAATAATTACCAACAGTTACAAATAATTTCATAATTACTATGCAATTGTATAACATTCGATAAAACATTGTTCTTACTTTAAATGAACCTGACTTTTTCCCTGTGTGTTTGAGACTGAGTTCACAGTCACATCCCACATTTTTCAGAATATTATTGTTACCCTAGTTCAGATTGCATTTGTATTGTTTACAATAATGATTTTTTAAATTTGTCTATAATACTAAAAATAATGTATTATTTCATTACTTGTATTAAGCTTACAATGCGAAGATTAGTGTACAAATGAATATTGTGAGAAGGGAAGCCGGTCAACTGCACTTTCTGCAGGCGTATTGTTTGAGTGACTTCATTGCATTTTATCACACATGTAGGTTAGTAGTACAGATTGGTTACTTATTGCTATTGGCTTACAGCTTGACTGGCGTGTCCAACGTACAATCCATCAGTCAGTCAAGTCATCACGAAATGGGTTCATTATTTCTAGGCTATACATACGATTAATATTGCCTTATTGAAATCGTGTGTGATACTGATGTGTCATCATCAACAGAGCTCATTTGTTCAAATAATGTAGTAACTTATTACAGTTTAGATTACTTACGTTCCCAGCAATTCTTTGAGGTAGTACTTATCTTCGACGGATGGTTGTTTATCCGCATCTTTCTTTGATTTTTTAGCAGGATCTTTTTTTCCAAAAAGGGGCATTTTCACTTTTTTATGTTGTTCACATTCACATTGAAATTTGACAGACTGTTTTGAATAACAGCGCCCGATAATAAAATCGACACTACACTGTATGCGGTAACTCTTTTGACAAGTTGACTGTAGTCGTGTTTCGCAAGCCGTTTATATTTTTTGTACCCAACAATCGGAATTGATGGCGTAATTTTATTTCAGGTGCTGATGTGATTATTTTGTATAGAATAAATAACTACGCCTACTAATACGCATTGTTTGAGGCTCGCCTAATGCTAGCCCAGCACACGTTGACCTGCAGATGTTATAACTACAATGTACGGCGGTGCACGTATCACCATTCACACTGTAGCTGGATAGAGAAACCACGCTAACAACAGTGTCCTCGTTTCTGACGATTGCCTGCCTGAATGGTCTGAATGTACCGTAGCACTTGCGCACCACGACACTTTGTTGGTATCTACCACTGCCTGTTTAGTGGCCAAACTGGAATGACGTCAATAAAACACATATCCAGCGTCAATAGTGATAGTGAAGACTTGCAGATGGCGCCGTTAAAAACCCAAGTCGGTAAGGTCGGTACCTACTTCGCAACGTTTTATATACGTATAGTCTTTTAATTTATACAATTATTGGGTTTTTACGACGCACTGAACTGATGACTGGGATCTATTGGCGTCGGTGAATGATTTACGAGATGGTGAAATGGAAGGTTATTTTATGAACCATCCCAATATTGACGGAACAACAAACTCCTGAAATTGACATAAACGACAGAGGGTAACCACGAAAAAAAACATCATGATGGTCGACAATGGCGGGAACCGAACCCCGGTCTCTGCCATTTCAGCGTGCTAGTCATTCGGCCCCTCATCTCAGTAATATACCTACAGTAATAATTAACATGAAACATAACTTTCGAGCTTGATGTTTAAATTGCATTTTGTAGAAGATTTGGATCATAAATTGGCGTCGCGCGTATAAGAATTATTATAACTAATAAACATAAATGGGATTCATAGTATCATTTCCTCTGTTGTCCCTCATGTTGAACAAAATATATATTTTTTAAAAATATTATATTGTTGAAATTTGTAATACCATAACACTTGAAACATTTGCAATATTTCAAATTATTAATACTCCATACGAGTTTATCTTGATGTTGGTAATGTAATTTTGATGAATATGATTTTACTGCTGTTGTCAACTTATACAATTTGCAGTTTGTGTCTTCTGTGTCTCCTATGTTGTCCTAATTGTTGTCCCAAGTGCTGGTGCGGTCAGTGATGAAGTTTTTAAATGCACAGAGCATAATGTCGATCGAAATTCAAGCAGGTAGTGTGTCGCTGGTGCAGACAATTTCAGCAGGTCGACAGAATATCTGTCATTACAGAATACTTTGAGCTCCTACTGCGCTCTCATCATGCCTACTTTGTCAACCTGCTGAAAATTGTCTGCACAAGCGACGCACCATTTGCTTGCTCAAGCCGTTAGGCCCATAGGCCCGGAACAGCTGACGATGAAGTTCGATAGGTGCTATGCTCTCTGCATTCAAAAACTTCATCACTGACAGCACTTTACAGTCGGTGGGCTTTGGAACGAGAGCCTCTAACTTCAACAGCTGCAACGATGCTACTGGGAGGTGCCGTTAGTGCACGCGCCATGTTACGTCATTGCTTCGTCACGTAAGTGCAGCCGCTTCGCACAATATAGAGTTTGCTAGCAGGTCGACAGGACAAGTGGGGAACTTACTTTGTGGACGGCCCTCATATAAGTTTCCGAATAAAGCACCAAACCGATTTAGCTATACAACAATCCCAATCTATTCTGATATAACATCAATGTGTAGAAAAAGTTCAAAGTTGATTGGATACTTTCTGAAAAAAATCTTTGTAATAAAAAAATTCATTAATAAAAGCCTGATTTTTTCAGGAATTGCAATAGAATCATTGCTGCACTCATCCAATAATCATATTGAATTATTATTTCATCAAAAATGGCAATTGTGAATTAATAAAATATCAATAAAAACGTGGAATATTTCAAATTGTTATGCAGAAATAATATCCTGAAATCATACATTTGTGCATTTCTTTTAGAGTAAACAGCTAGGTTACATGGGGAAACAAATGAGCAGGTGATGTGACAATAATTAAGTAGTGATAGGTGAAAGATCATTTACAAAAAACCCATGCCTACAGAAGGACGTATGCCTTCAGATTTGAAACCAGTGCCCCAAGTATCAGAGCCAAGGAGATGGCATATATGTTCAATTATAATGAAGTTGGGAAAGTGAAATGACCATGTCTATTAACTTGATTTTGAATTCATATTTTTGCTTCATAATACAACCTTCTCTCATTTTCAAAATATGATATATTTATCCCAAATTCAAAAGTTGACACATTAATAATGTATATCAACATCCATACCATAGCTC
This sequence comes from Brachyptera risi, assembly GCA_964007535.1. Lineage (NCBI taxonomy): Eukaryota > Metazoa > Arthropoda > Insecta > Plecoptera > Taeniopterygidae > Brachyptera > Brachyptera risi. The sequence continues at coordinate 71,484,094 of OZ023327.1, read as the reverse complement.
TGTACAATCGTAAATCTACATCAGTGGTGTAACTAGGAATCTGGGGCGCTGGGGCAGAGGACTCACATGAGCCCCCCTCCCCCCCCCCCCCCCCTCAAGAAAAAAACATATATCAATTCAAATGATGAAATTTTGATAGCATTCCACATGCAACCTTCATATTTCATGTTCTTTCAATTATTTACTTTTGGAGATGATTAAAATACACTCAAAATTATTATTAAAATACATTCACAATTATGTCATTATATGAAACAAAATGGTTCTATTGAAGATGAAGATCAAATGATACCTACTATTGAGAGGAAAAATGTTGATTTTTCACCAAAATGTAGTCAAACTAGCAAGCTAATATTTATTCCAAGTAAAAATATGAGGGTGTTTGTTTCTGATACGATTCGTATTCAAGAATGTACCTGTTTAATTATGTTCAACTTGAATTTCCTCCTTGTAGAATTATTTTTAAAATTACATCTCCACTTGACCAAACGATGGAATGATTTTGATAACACTTCAATATAACTTGGACTCAATATACTCAATATTTGTCTTAATAACGCTTTTATATGATTTTGAGCTAATGACCTAACCTAATATGACACTATTACAATTGTACGTGCTGCTTCACTTTAGATTATTTTAGCATCTTCTTGCCTGCTTTCTTATTGGGAAAAATGTCAATAAGTTTTTTTCAATGAGCTATTCTGAACCAGACACTCACTCTCAGTTTCATTCACTGGCACACTCAAATTTTCAACATTACCGGTATTTATAACTTGACCAGATGTGAAAAATGCATTTATCTTTGGAAGCTTGTATATTTGAGCTTTATTTTGCTTCTGAATCTTTCTTTTCTGTGCACCACTTGAACAAGGTTTATTAAGGGACATAATATCTACAGCCTATCACAACTTCACAAACCACGCGTCTACACTTGTCCCTCCCGAGACACTATTAATTCATTCATTGTTCTCAGCCCTTCAGCAAATATTAGAAATAAGAGAGAAAATAGCATTATAAATACAACAGTGAGTCAGCAAAAGACATATAATTTGATCATGTGTCGTATTCACAATGAACAACGCCGCATTAATTTCTGAAAACAGCTACCTTCTGCAACTGTTCAATAACCCTTTGGTGACACGTCGCGTAAAAATATTTGTACAACTTACATTGTTGAACGCAACTATACTTTCAGTTCTATGAGCTGCTACTTTAGACAGGCCCCTCCCCCCCCCCTCTCAGGCCATTATTGCTCCCGTGAATCGTCCAGTCATGCATATTATAAAGTCAGTTATTTTTCAAGTAATTGCAGATAATATTAAAAAGTTTTTTTTTCCAGTTATATGAATACGTTCATTATTTTTCGGTAGTCGTTGAAACGTAATTCTGACGATACAGCATGAGCCCCCCGGGGTGGCTGCCCCGGCTGCCCCTGCTGTAGTTACGCCACTGATCTACATTCTACAACTTATTTTTAGGCAAAGCTTTTTTTAATTATATTAATTGAAGGATCTGTAATTTTTGTTCAAGTTGCAGTAGGACTTCAGTACATGGGCATAATTGTCATTGTCCATCTACTTTGAAGATGTTACTCAAAGTCATTGTTCCCCCAATTGATGGGCTAAGAATGACAAAAGCAGAATTGTTCGGACACGGCACCACAAGGGCATTAGTACTACCTCAATATAGGCATAAATAATAAAATGCAAATTTACATTTGAACATCTTCGTTCGCACTTTCTATGTAGGCATAAATAAGAATAGGAGAAGTGAATGGTCAAAATTTTGATTACATGACCTTTATTACTAGGAAGATGCTATATATGTGAAGCACGTTGACAGATGAGCTTGTATGGAAAAGTTGCAAATGAAATAAGTGGAAATAAGATGGAAAAAACAAGTTTCAATATATTTTGTTTTGATTACGAAATGACTAAAATGACCCGACATGATTTCCTGGAAATTTTCAAAATACGTGCACCATTTATGTAATTGATTCTTGACAAAATTTCAATTCTAAAAAATGCCACGTTTTTCAAAATTTCCAAACATTTCTTGAAAAGAAAACTACTGTACAAGCTGAAAATGTTCCAAAAACTATATAGTTCTCTGTTGAATGACTAGTAAGTTGTAATATTGAAAACATTCACGTTGATCAGTCTAACCATGACCTGTGCAGTATGTACAAAAATAAAACATGGACAAAACTCCACGAAAGTATAGCAAGGAGATCTTTGCAATGTTCATCTAATTAAAAATTGACATTTTCTCCAATAGGACTAAAATGTGAAAGAAAAATGTGTTTCATACCTGAAACTTGACAAGGTTGTATTCTTGACTGCAGTCACTTGACCAGTCCCTATCTATTCAAAATGGTCCCCCTCCCTTTCCACGATCTGCTGCTCACAAGTTTGGTGAATAGTTGTGTCCATGGCTTCTTATTTAGTTTCAGGAGGAACAAGGAACAAATTAGGATTGTTATTTTGACTAAATGTCAATCAAAATGTAAGACAATTCGTGCTGTTACATGCGATTGCTCATATATTTATTCTCTATGGTCCTTATAAAACATTGTTTGATACTTTTCTCTTGTACAAATGAGATTCTAGTGTGCATCCACATGTCATGACTGTCAACATGAGGTATGCAATGTGACGGTTAGATACCAAGCAGAAAAAAATTAAAACCCCACCCGACACCATGTTTCCAATTTCAAGGCAAGTTGGTTGAAAACCTCAAAGGGATTTCAACACTGGTTATGTATAATGATATAATATGATTGAATGTTACATAATGGTTGAGAACAATGTCTTACAGAATACACAGTGTACATACATTAACTTTGAGAATGAAAAGATCACATTTAGAGATATTTATCATTCATCAATCAATGATATCAACATTTATAAATACATACACGCTATATATTTTCATCTTTGACTTTGATCAAACAATAATTTCCAGCTGGTGAGTTGTTATATTTGTTCAAGTAAGATATATGCCAATACTTGAGTGAATCTAGTACCTACTTCCCAATATGGAGTGCAAATTCATTTACTGCTTTTCCTGAATATAAATAAAGTCACAGAAAACAAACATTAATTTAATTAAGAGTCCATGGAAGTCGATTTAGCGAAATATCAGTTTTTTGGTGATAACTTTTAAACTGAACGAGATATCGAAATTCCAATACGCGAAAAACACCAGTAGGATTTATAATAGCTTCAGATATAACTTATAACTATTCAAGTCATGTCGCATAACTGTTGAGCGCATACAGCTAATTAAATCACATTTTTTGAGCTGTATACGCTTGACAGTAATGCGACATGACTAATAGTTATCAATTATATCAACTTGAAGTTAATATAATTATTTGTGTTTCTCGTGCATTAAAATTTCGATATCTCATACCGTTCAAAAGTTATTACCAAAAAACTGATATTGCGCTAAATCGACTCCCATGGACTCTCAAGGTTGTCACATTATGCCTGGTGGTGAACTCATAGAAGATAGATTACACTTCAAGACTATGTCGTTCAATGTTGGATTAGGCCTGATCTTCCTCTACCTCATGTCCACTCCCTTCTACCCCCCTCCCCCTGACCCTGAAGTGCATTTGCCGACCACTTGCAAGCGCAACAAGTGTGTTGGACTGTGGATTGTGATTGGCTATTGGCCAGTCCACAGTGCGAACCTGCAGTGGTCGGTGCACACACTATTTGCAGACATGGGCGAGAGAGAGAAATGGAGGTTCATTTCATTCTGCCTTACGAGTGAACTGCCTTTGTAGAATATATCTCTTGTCTATGATGAACTAAAACATTAAATAAAAAAAACGATCAAATTGATTATAGCAAAATGCCTCATTGACCAACAAAAATGATGAACTAAAACATTAAATAAAAAAACGATCAAATTGATTATAGCAAAATGCCTCATTGAACAACAAAAATACATTTCAGTGCTTTACTGCTCCCAATAAATTATTCCAATTTGATATCCTTCAATGAATATTGAAAAGATTAACTGCAGAATTCAGTAAGTTATTATTCTCTTGCATTAGTTAACAGTAAACAAGATAAATGTGATGGCAAGTAGCATCTTATGTTGACAATGGCAGTTTTAGTCTTGTCCAGATATCAAGCATATCTTTCACCAAAACATCAATCATAGGCTTAGTATGATGTGGTGTTGGTGCGAGACGAAGCTTTTCCTCGCCCATTGGAACAGTCGGATAGTTTATCGCTTGCACATATTGCCCACGCTCGCGTAGTAGCAAGTCGGAGATTTGGCCACACGTTAATGGGTTACCAATCTAGAAAAGAAATACAAGAATAGTTAATCTACTATTTCCACATTAATTAGGTAGCACAAGTTTTTATATTTCTGTCTACTGGCCTCGGTGAATGATGAACGAGGTGATGGGAAGTTGGGATGAAGTATTACTTTATTACGTATTTTCAATGGTGGGAAGGCAACAGTTATTCCAGTATTCAATTTGACTAGGCAAACGTAGCATATGCGTTGTAAGATGAGCAAAATGTTTACATGGATTTTACTCGAAAACTCTACACACCTTGACTTCAAGTCTATGCATTAAAAGTAAAAGTATCAAGTCCAGAAAGTTGTAAATACAGATGCCATGGTTCTATATATAGGCCTCATCTATTATTTCCAGCCTTTTGATTTAAAAGAATATATATAATTTTCTTCAAAACGTCTTGTCTCATTGAGATGAAAATTTGTGATAATTTGCATCTTTGGGTATTTTTATCCAGTAAAAATTTCAACTGCTTTGAAGCGTTTTGTTTTCAAAACTTTTCTGCCCGGCTCAATCTTGAAAGGTTTTTCAAACTATTGACATTGTTTTCCTCAAAAATGGTTGAACCAATTTGGCCTGTGCAGTGCACCTGTGCAGTGCTTACAAAAAAAAAAACTGACAAAGGTCTGTACGAGTACGATGGAAGTCTTCGCTATTGCTCATCTAATAACAGAGGGAAACCAGGAAAAAACTTTGTCTGGATGGTTAACCAGGCAGGGCCGTATTTACGCCTAGGCAACCGAGGCAGCTGCCTAGGGCGGCAAAGTTTAGGGGGGCGGCATATCCTCAACGTTTTAAAGACTATATATTTTCTATATTTGCACGAAAAAAAATAAACTATACATTATTATAAAATAAAAAAAATATAAAAAAATTGTTAAAAAATTAAAAAATAAAAAATATAAAAAATTATTATAAAAAAAATACATTATTGACTTATTTTTACATATTTTACATATTTCATTGCTTTTCTAGCAATTAATATTTTTACATGTCTCCATTGATAAGTGTATGATTTAAAAATTGTAAATAGGCAAAACGTGCTAACAAAGTTTATTCACTTATACTGCAAGTACACTAATTCCTCACCTCATAGTTTGTTGGCCTACTACGTATACGACATGTCACACTGATAAGATATATTAACTTGACAGGTGTGGTACTAACAAATAGACATGAGATTATTTCATTCTAAAAGTTACACTACAGTTTCATTGTTGTAATAGACCTGATTCCAATTGCTGGGTTGAATCAAGTTTGCCTTGTCACAAGTTTTCACTGCTACCGTATTGAGTCATGATCGTAGTATGTACCTTGATAGGTATTATGTGAGATGGTGTAGGCTCAACAGGAAATCCAGCAGCAATCAGCTCTTGTCTTAGGTAACTGACATTATCCTGATGTAAAGTCCGAAGTTTCTGTCCTTCGGGTGAACGCAGAATCTGTATTGCTGCCAAAGAGCCAGCGAGCACCGTAGGTGGTAAGGATGTGGTGAATATGAAGCCGGCAGCGTAACTACGGATCATGTCGACCAAGTGCGATGTACCAGCAATATAGCCTCCAACATTTCCAAATGCTTTTCCTACAGAATATAGTTTAGAATTAGTAAAACAAATGAACAAGGTTCACACAACAATAAAAATAGCATTCATCATGTTATAGTTTTGCATGAGCCAGACAGTATTGGAGACTGGATGGTAAGAAGTTGAGCGATATGGAAAAGTCACCGATAGAAATGACAGATTGGTGAAATTGTGCTCAATTTTGAATTGGTACCGATTTTTTCAACTTTACAAATCCATTTATTAAATACTACACCAAAGTTTGAAATGTGAAACAAAATTTTGCTTGTATTCATTTTTAGATGAACAGAGAAATCAAAATTATAATGCTATCAAACTACAAATCATAAATGTAATATCTTGATCGGTATCTTTACGTTCATTGTGCCATCCAGGGGCAGACTAAGGTCCCGGTCGGGAATGGCACGAGCAGGGGCCCTCGAGTTCTCGATTTGACGAAAATGTGTATCTTGTTCATAATTTGACAAAATTTCTAAACTCGTACACTAGAACTAGGGCTTCTAGGTAATCACTATCATGGATTTAAAAAAGAACTGAATATATTCAGGCCGCTATTACTTTTTTCAAGTTATATTCATCAAGATGGTATTACGGAAATTTTAATCACTCCGCAAACACGAGTTTGGAATGATCTTTGCCATAGATGATTAGATAACCTATAGGATGAAAATGTGGATTTAAACGATTTGTTTTCACTCATGATGAATTAAGATTTATCAATAAGATGCCAAATGGAACAGCATTATCGCATTTGCATTGCACGACTAGTAGATATGGACAGAATACCAAAATCAATAGAACATTACATTTATAAAACATCAATACTGAATGTTACTTATTGTCTGATTGAAAATGTACAATAATCGCAAAAATCGATTGCTGTTTCTTACTTTTTGAAAATAGATCAAATAAAAACTCGCTCAATTTTGGGGCAAATTATGATATGTTATTTTCATCGGAAAAATACTTGTGTGCAGGGAAGAGTGGAAACATACTTGTGTAATAATATATACAGAACACTGAAGCAGCATCACATATTTGTGCAACAGTGCAAGGTGGGCACTTATTATTCTTATCATACTTTTCCGCTTGAGCATACATGTTGAGGTATTATTGTAATGTAGCCTTTTCATGGTTTATAATATGTTGGCAAATGTTCAGTAATGGTGTCATTGGTGTACACTCACTGTCGCCCAGAACTGATCCCGGGTTAACTATAACCACAAACAAACAGTCACGTCTATCAAGTTTAATTTTCTCCATTTGTCTACTATTACTGCCCACAAGTCGTAACTTTCTCTTCGCAGTTGCAGCCCGCTTTGCTGCATCCGATTTCGCTTTTACACGTTTCCATTCACTCATAATAATAAATTGACATCACTATCAATGTGTGGTGCGATAGAGCAACTGAACGACTGACATCGGCATCTCAATGTTAGACCTACTGCCACTGACTGTACTGCCTCCACAAAATCTAGCGTAGAAATATTTCCCACAACTATCGTCGCTTGATCGCTGACTCATACCTCGCAATAATATGAAAATATGATTCCGCTAGCCGACCAGCAACAGAAAAGAATGAATAATGGTCTACTGTTGATCATTTTCATGTCGGTGATACACTCTATGGGAATACGCAAAAGATTTGCATCAATTGAATTATGGGATCCTGAAATATGCATGCAAACTGCAACATGACGTCCCATAATAATTCAACAGTTCATCTTGTCATGTGTAGTAGGTACAATTGCGATCATATAGAGCTGCATTAACACTGCATTAAAATGCATCCTGAAGAAAATTCACTAGTATTAAACGCACTTAAACCAGCAGACAATGAACATAAATACGCACTCCACGTATTCTCTGTGAAAACATTAACGGTAAATCATGCATTTATTTGATTAAAACTTACAACTAGAATTCTGTAAAAACAAAAATGATGTGGCTGCAATTGTACAAGTGGCATGCAATGTTCATCAGTCAATAAAATGAGTACTTATATTACTTATTCTCCCCAATTTTTGGCATTTCTTTTAATACGATTTCATTTGAATTTTTAATCTGTCGAGGGGCCCCAGACAGGACAGGGGCCTGGTCGGGAATCCCCGACCCGCGTACCAGGCCAGTTTGCCCCTGATGCTATCAAGAAATTCAGTACTGGTAGATGCTATCAAATGAAGTAGTACTTTTTGACGATTTACAAAGTAGTTTACAGTATGTCAACTATTGGTTCATCTTACCGAGTGTTCCTGATATAATGTCCATATTGTGGAGTTGATTATCACGTTCTCCGATGCCTGCTCCATGGTCTCCATATAAACCAACAGCGTGGACTTCATCCACGAAAGTGAGAGCCCCAAACTCGTGCGATATATCGCACAATGTTTTCAACGGACAAACTGCACCAGTCATCGAGTGAACCGTTTCAAAGGCAACGATCTTTGGAATGCTACGATCTACTTTGGACAGCAATTCAGCTAAATGATTGGCATCATTGTGGCGAAAAATGTGCTTCGTTACTTTACTATTTCGTATCCCCTGTATCATCGAAGCATGATTACCAGCATCAGAAAATACATGACAGTTGGGTAAAATCTTGGCAAGTGTAAAGAGTGTAGAATCATTAGCAACAAAACACGAGGTGAAGAGCAATGCAGCTTCTTTGTGATGAAGTGAGGCCAGCTCAGTTTCCAATTGTTCGTGGTTGGGCGAGTTTCCCGAAATATTGCGTGTTCCGCCAGCACCAGCTCCATACACTTCTAGGGCCTCTTTCGCAGCCTCCTTCACACGTGGGTGGCAAGACATTCCCAAGTAATCGTTTGAACACCAAACAGTGATGGGACTTTTTCCCCAACTGTATTCCATCGCAGATGGAAATTCCAGTGCTAAGCGATTTACTTTCTTGAACACTCTGTATGAGTGGTCCTTCTTCTTACGCATTATTTGCTCATGGAAGAAATCTTGATACGGAAATTTGCTACCTGCAACGAATACACAGATGTTGTCAATTTAGGAGTCTGTGTAGGTCAATGAGCATGTCCATTAAGTGACTCCACCGAGCTGAGCGGTTGTAGGTCGCCGTCGAAGAATAGATTCTCACCACGGGCACGCTGAGTAAAGCAAAGGCCAGGTAAGGGAAGGGGCATACCTACTCCTAATTTTCCTAGTAGTATCTTGCTAGATGCAACGGTGAGGAAGGGAGACAAAGGGGTAGAGAGCAGAGCAATACTTTGATTTCCACAACAAACATAATTTTTGACAATAGTACCTCTACATCACCACCCTTGGGACCTCTTTATAATCTATTCAAAATATGTAATTATACGCCTATAATATAATTGATATTCATTTACAATATGTGAGTGAATAATTTTACAATTATTATCTAGACTATTTATATTCTATCAAGCTAATCCAATCTCATGGTGTTTAGGGGCAGCACTATTATTTAAAGGCCTAGCCATAAAAATGCAATTATGAAGATATGTTCTCGAGTAATCAATAGAACAGCCATAATGAGTGCAATTAAAGAGATAAGGGTATAATAGTTGATACGAGCCTGAAGAGTGTAGGAGTCATAACAGAATAACTGATAAACAATTGTTTTAACCTTGCCATGTCAGCACTGATTACAAGACTAATAGTATGGTTTTGTATTGTATTGTATTATGTACTAGTACTGGAGTGTTCATTTTTAGACCTGTTCCAGTTCCTAGCAAAGTTATTCTAACTATAATTTGACATTTTATTCCATGATCACGTTTGTTTTATGATTTATTATGTTTATGCCACAGACAAGCCAAATAGTCTTTGTGGGTTCTTGTGTGGAAAATATGTTACTTCTCCATAAAATATCAGCAAAAAAACCAACAACAAGATTAGTCTTAATTTGTTCAATATTTGTATTATATAATACAATTTGATATATAATAATAGATATGAATGAATAGTAAAGGTTTAATAATTTTATTAATTATACATTATTATTATTATTAATACTGATAATAAAAATGGTATTGATAATAATAATAATAAAGGTACTGTAGTAATATTATATCCAAAAACAAAGTAACGTGTGAAAATGTTAAACCAAAATTTGACGTACTTATTAATCTATACTTATATTATTAATCGTACTAATTTTTAATCTGGAGATGTACGATATGCTACTCAACTTAAGAGCCCATTAGAGCCGATTTAGTGAAATATTAGTTTTTTTGAGATAATTTTCTAATGGTATGACTGTGTGAGATATACAAATTCTAACACAAAATAAAAAAAGAACTCTTTAGTAACTTTGAAATGATATGCGTCGTAACTGAATTTGGATCCCAATATTTCAATAGATACACAACTGAAAAAACTATGTTTTTGATATTTATTTGTAAAATATATGTGACAGGTAAAAAAAAAATCCAGCACCGTTTGGAAGTTATCACCAGAAAACTCATATTTTGGTAAATCGACTCCCATGTGCCATTAATAATTGAATTATACAAATAAATGTACAGTATTTGACTTAATTACTATTGCTATAATTTGTGATTAGGGTAGGTACCATACTGCATTAAAATTTGAAACGATAATAAAGTCTTTGAGAAAGAAAATATATTGATTTGCCTCATAAAATGGTACATCCCAGTTCCAGAAATATATCTGTATATATTTGTATTATTTCTTTGAACTGTTTCATCACACTGTTTCTTTGTATTGTATTGTATCTTTCTGACACAGATAAAATATATGGGGTAGGCCCTATATAACTGTAAATACAATTATAATACATTTTTACTCGTTACAATTATTACCATCAGATCAATTACACAGAACAATATTCACTATCAATAAAAGAAGCCTGGATAAAATTAAATCATTGAGTGACATTTGCAACAATAGCATGATAAATAAAAATATATATGTAGGCCTATATAAAAAAGTATGTAGAGCTATGTACTTATTATTCACTTATTCATAACGTTTCTTTGTTAAATGAATGAGAATTATCCATATATTTGATTAATTATTATGTACAAACCTTGGGCCTTTTCCTTTTGCCATGAACTTTTGCTGTGCATTTCTGCTGCCTTTGTAGCATGAGTATCACTTTGACCATCACATTTGTGTACACCTGTTCAACAATGAATAGAAATGTTTAATTTGCAAGACCATGATTTTCTCAGATTATTAACAATGAATGTTTGAAGTTTATAGCCTACATAGCCAGTATAGCCCACATGTTTCATGCAACAGAAAGAATAAATCCCTTCAACAGGTAAGAGGTCTGTGAACCTACTCAAATGGTTCTAGTCTCCCATTAAAAACGCTCAATAGGTTCTAAAATCATCCTAGAATGCATTTCTTGAATTTTGTCATAATTATTTCATTTCATATATTGACCCTATTTTGTCAAATTTCAAATTTTAAGACGAGCCTAGCACCTGAAGGGCAAAATGTCTCAGCTCCTTAACTCACTGGCATACAAATAATTCCAGTTTGTATGTGCCACTTTTCTTCTTAATCTCTAGAAATGTGGAATTTTACAATAGTTTCTTTCTTAAACTTGGAAATCCATTTTTAAAAACATTGAATTATTTCAAGAATATCGCCTGTACTTGTAACCATGCAAACTGGTGCACATCCAGTGAGAAACGGGTTGAACAATGTCCATTCGAATGATCCGAGGGATATGCGGGTGACGCTCGTCCAAGTAATCCTTGAAAAGTTTCCAAATACAGGCGACTCTTGTCAGAATAGTTCAATAGGTTATACCGACAATAGGTCCAGTGAGTCTTACCGGGTGCTGGAGCAGATGTCAATTGAATTATGTCATCTTGCATCGCTTGACTTGGTTTCTTGATACCTGAACGTTCCTTGGCCACAAAAGGGCATGCCTTGTTGGTAATAGGATCTGAAGAAAATAATCACGACATATAAAAGAAAATCAGCGCGGACGAATTGGATACTTGACTCATCTCAAAAACATCTCTTGGTGATAATTATTGTTCACTTAACGACCCCACCAAGAACTACGTTATTTGGGGGTATGAATGAGCAGGTGATGATAAAGCAGTGTTTACAAGAACTAAGGTTGCCATTCTATCAAGAATTTTGAAAATAATACCAAATTGTCATATTGAAAATTGATTGGAAATATCGAAAGTTTAAGAATTCAGTTCGATATTGAATCGAAATAATGATATTAATTATGGATCAAAATTGTCGATATTTTCAGGTCTAAATCATGTTTTAAGCCCGATTCAGTGAGTATATTGTTATAATTACAGCTAACTGCTTGTTCATTCAAAGGCGGGACAGGAGAGTAAGGGTCTGAGTGTAAAAAAAATAAATATGCCCAATTTGACGTACGACAAATGAGAGTAGTCTGTTTATTTATTCAATAATTATTCATTATTGATATAGAAATAATCAAAGGTAGAATGGATTCATTTCGATATATTTTTCATTTTGATTCATTATTATTGATAATTGAGATTCATTATTGATATAGAAATAATCGAAAGTAGAATGGATTCATCTCGATATTTTTTTCATTTCTTATCAACATCAAAACTTGACATAAAATTATTGTTTTCCAATAAAGGCAAAGGATGAAAGCTTATGATTGTTTGAGCGGGGAACCTCAAAGGCGATCTTACCAACCCCAAAAGAAGAATATTTAGTATATTCTTGTATTTTGTAACCGTATGGCATTCTTGGACGTTGCTCGCTACCTTCATTGACCCAAAAATTCACCACGATCAACCAACCTTACCTTACCAACCTAACCTATAACCAAACTAATGACTAATCTGGTTATCTCAACCAACCTAATCTAACCTAAAACTAACCTGAGTTAACCTAAAAAAGTAAGTTATATCTTAAGGCATGGGTGTAAACTGTAATTAGCCACTCATATACATATGTGTATCCAACTTGCATATCAACATTTCAATATCTATCGGAAGCCTGATATCGAAAATATATCGAAATTGTACGGCAACCTTGGCAAAAACCCACACCTTAAGCTGGATTCACAATGCGAACTAATGATTAGTGACTAATACTGAATACTAAATTTAAGAAACTGAGCATTCACATAGGCTTGAAATAATAATTATTTTCATGAGTCGTAGCTTTCTTAAAGTCTAATAGCCGTTTGGTCAGCAGAGTCAAAAAGTAATTTTGAAATTAATTCTACATTGGGGAAATTTAAGTAAAGCTTTATTGAACATGTGTATTCTTGAATTAAAATCACATCAGAAACACTGTCATATTTTTTTGGCCAAAGTTACAGCGCTTTAATGAAATATTAGGTTGCTATTTTGACTTCATTTTAGTGAAAAATCTACTATTTTTCCTCTTAAAATGAGTGTGATTCATAAATGAGAACGGGTACCTATATTTATTTTTGCATAATTCTATTCGTAACATCTTCATCTACAATAAAACAAGTTTTTTGATTGAATGTCATTCCTTTTAGTATATTTTAATGATCTGTTGGATAATAAAAACGCATACAATTTGAAGGTTGTGTGTTAAATGATAGGGAAACATTCAGTATTTGAATCAATATATCTCAAAATTTATCCCGGTTAGCCTATCATCTGTTTGGATATTATTATCGAGCACATCAAAACGAATCGACTGACAAAAAATCATATTTTTTTCATGACCTTGAGGTAATGGAGGTTAGACCTTAAGATGACAGATTTAAATTGAAATCTACATGTTAGAAGGCTGTGAACGAGCGGTTCATCGAGCGGGATAGCTTCCTTTTGCATTGACTTCCTGTCGTTTCGAATTCACGACTTCTGATTGGTCAGACTAATGATTAAAACTAATGATTAATACTAAAGTTGAAAGTTGGTTAACTTTCAAGGTCAGTCACTAATATTAAACACAATGTGAACGTCAACACTGATTCCGTATCTGCCAACTTAAGTTAATCAATAATCATTAATCACTAATCATTAGTTTGCATTGTGAATCCAGCTTTATGCGGTACTCGAATCCACCCACCCACCCCCGACTTGACTCTAGTTTCCATTACAGAGCCTTGACTGACTGAGACACATTCTTACCTGATTTCATTTATAAAAGGTAAAGGTACTTATTTGTATTGATCGATAATGTTCATCATTCTTTGCCATTAGCAGATTTGGTTTAGTCATAATATTGTTACCTTGCTCCAATGACTCGACGTTGGTGAGAGTTCCAGCGAAACGTGATACAATCGGGCATTGCTGGCTATACATCTGAATGATATTATTGCCATAGTTGCGAATGTAGGACACGGAGAGACGAGTCATAAATGGGCACGGCATCTTCTTTTTGCAAGCAGAACTGAAAACACAATAACCTGTAGTTCAATTTTGAATAACAATATCAAATGAGAATAGGGTATGAAGTAAAATGTCTGTGAATTGTCTGTCGTGATGATAGATGAGCGAGGAGAAAAATGTACAACCTTGATAGGCCCCCTATAGATGTACCATTTCCCAACACTCAAAAAATGAAAAAAAGTAGCCAAAGTAATGGCTCTTACAAAGTATGCCTAAAAAATAGATGATATAACTTTCAAAAACGAAAATGTTGATACTTTTGGTGTATTATTATTATTATTATTAATAACTTGTACACACAAATTTTATTTCTGAAAAACATTTTTTTGAATTTTCATTTTTTCTTATCACGTTAATTTTACGAGTGCATTCAAATTTTAATATTCATTTAAACAGAATGCATATTTCCTGAAAAACTTTAAAATTCCAAGATATCCTGGTTCTAGTGCTGATAAGCTGGATACTGGTTTTGGAAAAAAACTGCTATTCACCAATACATTGTCAACCTCAATGCACCATGTTTGACTGATCACACCGATCACATTGTGAATCAGATTCAGGATTCAAGCACGAGCGGATTCAAGTGTCATGTTTTAATGTCTGATGCAAAGAACTCACATATTGGTAAAGATGTTAATGTTTGGTATAAGAAAAAGATACGCCTAATACAGATGAGAGCAATAATATTCGAAAGTTTGAAGCTTATAATGAAATACATGAGTGGGCCAACAGCACAGGAACAAATTTAAAGAATTATGGTCACGGAAGAAAATTCTAACTAAAGTTTTATTTCTAATGGAATCAGACAGATTGATTAACTAAATACCACAAGAATTGAAATTAAAAATAGAACTTGAGACCTTGAATATGTAATTAAAAAATGAAGACCCATTTTTTAAAGAAAATATTCTCAATCCCAGTCAGTGAACTAATTTTTCAGTGATCTACACAAAATTGTTCATTTCGAGGTAGGTTTTCGACTGCGTAACTACGTATTAATTATTTTTCAAGTAATACTCCAGGTAGTTATTTTTCAAACACAATTGACAGTTGCATTATAATATGAAGTGACCTTTTCATTACATCATGTCATCAATCAAGAATAAAAAAAACATATTATTATTACTATATTGTTTTCATAATTGTTACAATGTAGAGGTACAATAAATAGGCCTACTAAAGTACAGAAAAACTTTTCCTATTCAGTAGTAGGCCTATATACAACTTTATTCAGCATTGAGCTATAATTTTTTTTCACATCACAATACATGTATTATAAAATTATACATAATTATTTATACACACTTCTGGAATATACTGTACCAGTAATTCAATTTTTGTTATTGTTTGTTGGGAAAAAAGTTGCCCATTTCTCATCATTTTACTACTCTCTCTTCTAAATTCTGCAATTGTCCAAGCATCTCCAAGGAATTTTATTGAAAATTCTAATTCCCTTAATTAATATAAATGGAGTTTTCACGTACTTTTAAGCACTTGCAGGTGTAAATATGTTCACAAAATAAGTCTATATTTTGCTTTATGAATTTAGTTCATCAATTTTCAACTCTTTTTTTCCTTTTCAAATTTGTTATATACTATTCCAACATTAATACATCAATGAATAAAAAAAAAATTGATACATTTCTGTGGGTGGGTTCCCCTTGATTTCATAAAAGTCCTTGTTGGATGATAAGTAAAGCGAAGACTCAATTTCACCACACTCGAAAAAAAGTATGTTTTTCCGAACTTTTTCTTTTGCGCTCCACAGGTCAAACGAAAATGCAAATTCAGTTGAAACTTGGCTTACACAAGTGTCCCCATCCAATTCGATACTGCAAAGTTTCAAGACGCGGCTGCACCACTTCTGAGAAAACTCTTTTCAAAGTTTGAAAAAATCCCATACGAATAACCCAGAGGAGAAAATTCGTGAAAAATATTCCCTTCAAAAGAATTCAAATTTTTACGGAATTTCAATACAATAATAATACACTTTATTCCGAACTTTCACTCAAATCAGAACAACCGTTTCGATGTAACAAAATATATAATGTAATTTTTTAACATCACTCCAAGCTATTAGGATGCCAATTAAATCCAAGCAACAAGTGTCACCAATTAATTAAAAACGATTAAGACAAGGCCTTCTTTATTTTTAAAGAAATTAATTTGAATGAGTAATGAATAAAACAGGAGGGCAGTGACGTAATTGTTTGGAGCTCAAGGTGGACATATATAAATATCAACCAGAGATGATTATATTGATATGTTCTAGCTCATCCATCAACGCGGAAACAACACGTTTTCCTAGCTGTAATCATATGATCAGTCTGTGCTTATAAGCGCGTGTCATAATGATGATTGTTAATTATCATCCAATTTGCATAAATACAATTTTATTATGATTTTATGTGGATTAATCATTCTGAATTGATAACCCATTCAGCGCTACCAACAGAATTTGAAATTACATCGGTAGGGTATAAAGTTTACGATATTCCAGGTTCATACAGCACCCTCAGAATATTTTGAACAGCCATACTAACTACAATTAACTGACAGAAAAATGGTACATCGTAAATACGTAAAAATGAACAATAGATGAGAACTATACCTGCACTAGTGGCCACATTTGGACGTTCAGTTCGAAAAAAAAAAGTGAAACACAAAAACAGAACCAAAAGGCAAAAACAGCTGGAACTTGTGTAAGATAACAACCAACTTGATTGTTTGAACCTACTAGCTGGTTAACATTAATTTCAAGGATTCCTTCGTGTACTTGTCAGTAACAAAGAAGGATTATCAACAATCTGTAATTTGGAAAATAAAATAAAACAAATTAGGTGATCTCTAGCGGATATGAATAGCCTATTATTGGTAACAGAGTTAAAATTACGCTTTTTCAGAATACCCGATACGTAAGTAGGCCTAATTCAACAATGAAATCTTGTCACCAAATATCAAACAAGTCTTGGTATTTAGATTGTGTATTGTTCAATAATAATTTGTGTATAATATATGGGTCTTTTAATTAATCCAACATTAATTAAGTAAGAAGCCAAAAGAGCAAAATTGCAGTGTGTGAAACAAATGCTTCCTGATACTTTTTCACGTTGGTACCGCCATTGGCCATTTAAAAAAATCTACTGATAAAGTAAAAAGTCCTCGCTCTGATCAGTTCTTGTGCATCGAATGAGTTAGAACACAGTCATGTGGAAGAGCATAAGGGTAGCCTTAAAAAGTATATATGATTCTCTTATATTCATGGAGATATTTCATGGATTACTCTTGATCATTCATGGGAAATGAGAATACTTATATTTAGGGTCGGACTGGGAGTAAAAAACGGCCCGGGCGTAACATAAACGGCGGCCCAAATATAAGATTGCGTGTGTAGGGAGGGGGGGGGGGGGGGGGCAGATATATTTCATGATCATACTCTGCTCGATATAATACAAAATTTCATAATCAGGCATACACACTCACTCACTCTTATCTTCAGATTACCAACAGCTTTTTTAGCGATGGTGCAACATCAGCTATACTAAGATTGAAAAGAATATCACCTACACAATCGACATAAGCATAAATGCTTCCAAGTAGTCTGCTGTTGGCGCACTCCTGCACCGACTTTTGATCATTTTGAATTTTGAAAAGCTTCGTTCTCAAAGTGTGAGGGTGAGTTTGTATGCTTGAAATTAATGTTTTCGGTTTCCCACTTCTCGGAGAGCATTATCTACATCACAGTGAAGTCTTTTGACTCTAGAGCTCGTTCGCACATTCGATGAAACTCGAAAGTGTCAGCAGATCGAACCACGGTGTCAAAGTATCTAGTCAATTTTTTAATTCGGCCGTGTGATTAACACTGACCATTCGATACGCTTGAAGAACATCCATGCCACTTGTTTGAAGATATTTTGGAAGATGTATTTTGTTCTGTATATTTGAAAATGCGTAGGTACATCTGTACAGTTACCACTGTTTCAAATTTTGTTAGTTTTAAACAAAAATCCAAGCAGTTCAATGCTAATTGAATCCCGTTTAATTCACAAGGTGTTCCATAGTCAGCATCAAGTCAATATAGCTTATTACAATTATATAAAACTATTCTTTTCAGCCAAGTGAACACAACAATGTTCAGATGTACAGATGTACAAATTTATACATATAATAATGTGTGACTAGTATAAAGGACTAGACTATATTACCGGCCCATAAAGGCACCAAATAGGCGGGCCAGTCCGAGCCTGCTTATATTATGTGCCGGGGAGAATGACATGGTCAATGCAAAGATATTACCGGTAGGCCTATATAAGAATGTGAGAGAATTATCATGACTATAACCAGATCTACTCATAAGGGAAAGAACTGAGGGGAAATAACTTGACTTCCAAGTTCCAAGTACCAGGTATTTTCAAATCATATTATTGGATGGATGAGCGATAGAGAAGACTTTCATTCGGTCCAAATCATGTCTTCTCTGTTGTGAGGTCGTATTTTTGATGATCGATACACTGCCTACACAGGTCTCAATGATAGGCCTACTGACCCTCGTGAAATGTACTATAGCCATTACTCATCTTCTAACTTGGAACTACCGGTAGGGGTCTATGTATGTTTGAGTAACAATCGATCAGGAACATTTTTAGAAATTGATAATTTATCATTTTGAAATTACCCATAACAATAGCATGTCGGAAAAAAGCTGAGACAATTTCAAATGTTTCAAATGAAACATCTGTATCTGACTCTGTACTGTGAATATTGTAAATTAATTATAATAATGTACAGTGAATAATTTTTATAATATTATCATTATCTAATTGACATTGACAATATCATTATGTATGATCAATCTGTCCAATAAACATATTATTATTATTATTATTATTATAAATAATTTGGAGATGTTTTCTACTTTAAAGTCTCACTGTCGTTCGATCTTTATAGTTGAAGAGTAAATTTTAAAATAACGCTACATTGGGAAAATTGGAATTTATGTTGAAATTAACTGATAAAGTGTATTCTTGGACAGAAATTGCATCAGAAACACTGTCGTTTTTTCGTTGAGTTATAGCATTTGAAAGAAATATTAAACCCAAGTTGATATGTTGTATTCATTTTGGTGAAAAATCATGTATGTTTCATTCTAAAATGAATGTAATTTGAAAATCGAAATGGGAACCCATCTATTTTTTGTATAATTCTATTCATAATCTCCAAAAAAATCATTACTTTTATTCAATGCAATTATTTTTTGAATATTTCATTAGTCAGGGGGGGTATGTGCCCCCTGAACGTATTATTGTGTATTTGGCGCCCTTTCAGATTCATTGTGATAATTCACATTTCACTGGTGAAACTGATATATTTGTAGGCCTATATGTGACTGATGATGAAAACTAAGCTGTCATAATCATCGTCCGAAGTTTTTATAGTCATATATCGCTCAGGTATTTTCTCGAGTGCCATACCGACAGTGATTTGCAGCTGGTGTTTGTGATATTTTGTTGTATTTGCGATACAATGCGAGGAATTGTGAGTTTTCTCCTCGGTTTTCTCTGTCAATCATCGCACGGTGGCGCCCCCAGCCGTATGCATAATAATAATAATAATAATAATAAGTGCTTTATTTCCCAAAGTTGTACATTTTATGCTAAACGTCAACTAAATTGTCAATTAAAACATTAAAAATAGGAACAATGAATACTTGAAGTATGTAAGTGATATAAAATTAAATGCATTTGCGACGATATTACAGAAAAAAATGAGTTACATAGCAGTACAAAAAGAAGATACAGTGAGATCAAAAACAAATGTGAATCAGTGAGTCCAAGATAAAACGTGATAATATTGTAAGACAAATTTGTGTCATGTAAATTAATACTAAATTTATTGTAATATATATAACGCTCCAATAAAAGCACTTCAAAACCTGCAAGTTGACAACACTTTTGTCTTTTCTGTCGCGTAGATTGAACGTGAATTGTGAAACTTTTTCAAAGTGTTTATATATATATATATATATATATATATATATATATATATATATATATATATATATATATATATATATATATATATATATATGAATCCATCATAGTTTTAGGGTATAATCGTGTTAAATTGAGTAGAAAATGAAAAAGTATCTAACATCTATACTTTGTACTCAATTTAACACGATTATACCCTAAAACTATAATGGATTCATCAATTATAATTCGTGAAAGTTTCAAACAAAATATATATATATATATATATATATATATATATATATATATATATATATATACATATATATATATATATATATATATATATATATATATATATATATATATATACATATATATATACATATATATATATATATATATATATATATATATATATATATATATATATATATATATATATGTATATATATATATATATATATATATATATATATATATATATATATATATATATATATATATATATATATATATATATATAGCTTGGTTACCCCACCCTTGCACTCACCCTCACAATGGGCCCTTGGTTTTGAAGGCTCACAATCGAGTCCTTGCGGCGCTAAAATGACACAGAACGACCCTGAGTCACAATAACTGTTATTGGCAAATATCAATTGGGCATCTTTAGTTCTCAAAGAATAATTAATTTTGGCATTTGAATCTCATCTGAAACACATTAAACCATATCAAAAAGGATATAAACTTTCAAAAATTCCTTGCGGGGCCAGAAGGGGGTCTTCCCCCCTTGCCCCCGCGGGCCACCATCTCGTAGCACTTCTTTCATCTGAGAGCTGTACAAAATAATGCATATATGCAGGATCGGCTCGTAAAATGGTTGCTGACTGAGTAGAATATGGCAATTAATTATATTAAAAAGCGTATCTTGGTCTCAATGAAAAATTGAAAAATAAAAGTCGTAGAGACTTCGCAGTCTATATACCTATAGCTTGCTCTGGACTCTTATATTTTGATATTTGTTTGGAATATTTTATTTTTTAAAATTCTTATACGCTTATATTTTGATTATTTGTGTACATTTTCATCAAAGGTTTATGCATGGCTTCCTTTCAGAATTCGTGCCCCCCCCCCCCCCCCCCCCCCTCCGACCTGAAATTCTGACTACGCCACTGTATTGATCTCTTTCATAATCTTGATCTTTTATGAACTGTTATCATTTGCAGTAGGTCTACAAAGTTTCAATGCTGACAATCATAAATATACGTATGCAACATATATTTATAATTATAAACTCGAGTCTGCATAAAGTATGCATGTTTTCTGGCCATCCTCTCTTCACGTGTGCATATAACGATCTACTTCATCAAGTTGATAACACGTTAGCACAGAATAAAGAATTAGGAAAAAAAAAGTATAGCTCATTTTAAATGATCTTCTAATCTCTGTATCGCGTAAGTCGCCACACATCCGAATCCTTACGTTAACGATTTTCGCGCCAAAATTTAAAATGAGGGAATTGCTTGTAATAGTGACGAATTTACACTCAAAATAAGAGAGTGAGACAGAACGCAATAGAACTAACATTTTGCGCACGAATTAGGTGTGGACCTACAGCTAATCCGGCGACGCCGGTCGTCTATTTCTTCAAGCAGTTCTAAGATACTACTAGATCTAGATCTAGAGCTACTAAGATCTTCTATATTTATTATTCTATAGCGTTAATAAGGTGTAATTATTACTGTGTACAAGTTTTATTAGTATAAGTTGAAGTGAAAGACATAGTATGTTCGATCATGACGTATCAAGTCAAATACCGCGTACGGCGCATACATATATTTCTAGTTTATCCTTCAAGATGGGATTTTTCAATAATAATCTTCATCCGATAAGGTGCATCAAGGTTTATATTATATTTTTGTATATCTCTACCTATTTCATTTTTCTCGTATGTTTATAATGATAAAAGATTGTCTGGTAAAACAGAAAATGAATTAGTAATTGTAATATTTCATGATTAGGGCCTACATGGGATTTATTTATCAAACGAAATTATTTTATCCAAGAATATTATTTAATCAACGAAAGATATTTCATAAAAAAAAAAATAGATAATCGGAGTAAATTATTTAATTGTAGGAAATTATATTGTGAAATGGAATTATTTTATCAAGTGAAAATTGTTCTGTTGAAAAAGACCGTATCAGTTCCAAATCCCGAGCCAATGTTGAGCCAACTAATGAGAGAAGTGTTCGAGAGGGAAAGAGTATCACTGAGATTGTTTAGAAGAAGAATGGAAGAAGAGTTGAATGTAAAGAGAAATGATGTAAGCTATAACTACAAATAGCTCGATTATCTGTGCTAGAAGTTTGCATATTTTGAATATAGTTGAATTGATTCATCATTCCCTTCTTGCTGTTTCAGTTGTAATTTGTTTTGTTGAATGTTTCGATACGTTGTTAGATGACTAACAATTTTTCATATAGGCCTAATATAAGTTATTTTTATATTTTGAAAGTTTGCTTTTATTTTGAAAATGTTTCAAATTATGTAGCTTGATCTATTCAAATGTATATAATTATCCATTCATAGATTTATTTATATATATATATATATATATATATATATATATATATATATATATATATATATATATATATATATATATATATATATATATATATATATATGTATATATATATATATATATATGATATATATATATATATATATATATATATATATATATATATATATATGATATATATATATATATGATATATATATATATATATATATATATATATATATATATATATATATATATATATATATATATATATATATATATACTGTCTATATTTGTGAGATAGAAATCAGAAACTAGCTCGAAATCGAAATTGTGTCGATCTACACTTTTACACGTCTCTATCAGTTGAATATGTCGAGGTGAAAGTCTTATCACAATGATATTCTAATCGTGAATATGTTAAAAATAATATCTTGCTCTCTGCAAGTATATAAATGCAGTATGATTGGTGCTTCGTATTAAATACCATTGTTCATAAACATAAAAATGCTTCGAGCTATTACGTAGCATGAAATAGGATTATATTGCTTCTGATAAAAAAAATACATCAACAAAATAACTAATATTCAGTCAGTAAAAATAATCTTAGCTTACGGAATCATTATTATTTGAGACTTAGCTGAGACATGTTTTTCGAGCATCTTTTTATTTTGTCAATATGTTCATATGTCAATATGTTTACTATGTTTATGTACCGTAATATTGTGGTTTGGATTGTGAAGAACCCTACCACTTGTGCTGCTGGAATTCCTACTGCGCATCAGTTCAGTTTCAATTCAGTTCAATAGTTCTGCATTAGTTGATTCAAAATATAGTTTATTTGTAGGGAAGTAGTTTTCTTTTTTCAGATGGATGATCAGCCTCAACAACGAAGTCATAATATGTGACCAAAGATTATATTCCTGTAATTATAAATATTGGGTTGGGCCGGCTAGGTGAAGTGAAGTTCATTCGGACTAGTTAATGCCAACTACGTACATAATATGTACGGTTGAGGTCACTAAGTAGTTACAAGTTACTTTAAAAATTGAAATGCATCCTGAAGAAAATATACGGATATTATATATATATATATATTATACGCGCTAAAACTGGAAGACAATGTGGTTACACAATCCATGCATAGTCTATGAAAACAAAAGCGGTTGAATTAGCGAAGAATTTATTTAGATTAAAATTCTAATTTCGAATTAAACCATTTTATGTGACCGCAAGTGTACAAAGAACGGGTGGTACATTAATGATTCATTTGTTGAATTTTTAGTTTGAATATTATTCAATAGAATTTCGAATATTCAAAACAAAATATTCCTATTCACTATCTATCTATCGATCGATCAATAAATAATAATCTTGACTCAGATGTACCATTAAAATTAATATAAATACAAGCTCAAGTCATCCATGGACTAGCGTACATTTCATGCAATTATTAATGTCCACCATATTCATAAAATATGTTTAAAAGGGTTTACGTCATTTAGCGATCATAAACCCATTTTTCACTTCAACAGTAGAAAGTTAACTTCATTTCTCGTATTTATTGCTAATAAGTAAAAAATTCATACAATTTATCACACTAGAAATATAACCAGTCTATAGATTATAAATTTATAATTTGCATATATTATTCACTAGAATTAAATATTCCTTTTGAAGTTGCACTGTCATTAACAATGAATAACTCCATACTCGATAAGAAAAAACGAATAAATTATGTGTGTGGGACGTAAGGAGAACAGGGGGGAAAACCTGCGAAAAGTTTTTATGAAAACTACATAACTGTAAATAATACATGTGAATACATTAAGACATTTAATAAGAATTATATTCATGGCACAACTCCAGAATTATAGCACAAGTGCAAGTAAGTCAAAATAAAAGTGCATTGAGCTGGAGGCTAACTACTGTTCAAATAACCTGGATGAAACTGGTAAAGAACTGCTAATTCGTTTCAATTGCACGTCTCACACCACTAATGCACCGGTACATGAGAATCATGAGATTATGTAAGACGGACACATCTAGTCATTCAAATGGATAATTCTTGATGATTCAATTCCTGGTCCTGTAAAATCACTGGAAAAATTGTCATATAGCATATCGTGACTATTTTTCATTTTTTATCCTGAAATGTGTGTTCTAAAGTAGATCTTGATTAGATCTAATTGAATGAAGATACCGCACGTTGACAATATTTGTTATTATTTAATAGTTTAAAATTCTTTAGAAGACGATGAATTATGCATAAAGTTAAAGGTAGGCCGACCCATGAAGAATTTCCAATTATGAAAACTCAATAATTGGAATAACTAGGTTGATGGAAGTATTTCCTTGGTGACTGTCGATAAAATAAAATGTAAGTTAAAGGTATACGAATGAATGATGTATGTAACGTGCGGTATACCAAGTTTACTTGTGAGATTAATAATTAGACTATCATTGTTCATAACAGTACGTTGAAATTATAAAATAATTGTATAAAATAATATAATGGTCACTACCAATTGTGACAACCAAACGATTATACTCATCAAGACCTGTATGATTCTTAAGAACAGCTACTGCTAATAATAATCCTTACCTTGCAAAACGAACGTATGTAGATCACTGCAATGGCAAAAGCAAACAGCTGTGGTGCGATGTGTGATTCGCTCGACTTTCGCCAACCGATTTCGCCTACATTTCACAACTTCACAAGTTCAACGCTAGCAGTATCACGATCAAATCGGTATTGCGCCACCTCTTGGTGAAATAGCTCGACTTCCACTAGTATTTCATTGTATCCGGTAGATGTCACGTACCTACAGATTTGCATGAATTTTAGTCATCTGTTGGCATTCATCTTTCATCTCTCTCTTGCAATGTGACGTCTGAAGAGGTGTACCTTGTATTCCGTATTGTGTGATATCGTATAATGATTGTAACTGTAAACAGGTCGGAATTTGTTCGTGGATGGATGTAGCCTAGGCCTAGTTGAGGGCATAAAAGGCGTAACTATTCTAGACATACTTGAATGGTTGTATATTGACAATTATTTGCGTATCTAAGTAAATCATGTGGAGTCCAACTCATGTTCAAGTGACAGGTAAAGCTTGTATAAGTATTTTGACACCTATAACTAGGTTTTTACTTTTTGAGTGGTAGGCCTATCCCTAAGGATGGATAACATTAAATTTCTCAGTAGGCCTAGGGCCTAGATCTAGCCCAAATGTCAAGTAAGTTCAGTCACTTCATTATTGTCGCACTAATGTCAGCTGACTTACACTTTTCTTTCTTTTATTACAGTTCAACGAGCCAAGGGTCTACTTACAAAAGGAAAAAATGGTAAATATTTTGGATTCCCTGTGTTGTAGGGCCCAGTAGTCTTTGGTTCTAGGCCTTAGCGTAAATGTCACTGATATACAACACTATAAACTCAATGGCCTAGGCCTAGCCCATGCCATTGAATTGGCCATGCCTAGGCTTAGATGCAATTTTGATTAATTTTTCACTTTGCCTATGAGAGAGTAGGCTTAGGCATTGAGTTTTAGACACTCAACCAGGCCTACTTTAGTTCGAAGACAACGCTTGACAACTGATAAACCATGCCATTGATTTTGTAAGGTTTTGTAAAGTTTTTTTGTAAATTCAATGACCATGGTGAACTCTAGAATGACTTGTTTATTTTAGGAACGAATGATGCATTTGTCACTATCGCATTGGGGAAAGAGAAATATCAAACATCAGTTAAGGAGAAGGCAACCGGAGATGTCGAATGGCATGAAGAATGTGAACTGTAATTATCTAGACATAGGCTTACTATAAAAACATTTTGGTAACAATGCCGTGTCCTCAACCCGGTCTCTTTTAGGGTTATGTTCGGTGGTGGTAGAGAGTTTTCCAATCGGGAGGAATGGAAGAGGGCGAAATAGTTGACATTGTCACCGCTAGAACTGATTCTTGACACAATTTACCGACCTTAGTCTCTCTTTTATGTTACTCCTCTAGCAGACAAGTCAGTTTTATCTTTTTTCAGTTTTTCAGTTTTATCTTCATCAAAATAGAGCTCATTCTCGACACAATTACCAACACTCGTCTTGAATGAGCTCTTGAATTACTGGACCCTTATTCTCGAGATTATGAGATGAGATTATGAGATGAGATTATTATGCTATGGTATTTTTATAGCATTTTCAGTGAGATTACCAGAATTCCACCTAAATAATCTCATCTCATAATCTCGAGAATAAGGGTCCTGGGGTCATATTGATGAAAATATTAATATGTAATTTGATGAAGTTAACAGCACTCTACTTTTTCTGTGTTTCTTGGTAGTCCTGACTAAATGCTATATGAAACAGCGATTCAACCTTGCAATGACTCATACTGTCAAGTGACTAATTGATACCAACAAGTCGATACTTTTGGAGATAAGGAGAATTTAATGATGAATGACATAGAATTT
Organism: Brachyptera risi; assembly: GCA_964007535.1. NCBI lineage: Eukaryota > Metazoa > Arthropoda > Insecta > Plecoptera > Taeniopterygidae > Brachyptera > Brachyptera risi. The sequence continues at coordinate 71,456,833 of OZ023327.1, read as the reverse complement.
GGATTTATATTCCAGCATTAAGATTTGGGCTGACCTCAGCAAGAAAACTTGCAACAATACAATTGTTTACATCGCAATATCCATGCTAAAGAGACGTGCAATCCTTCCCTCCCATGAAAAATAACTGTGCCAGTAGATGGAAATAACTTTCCTGGAAACAGAAGACCGAGTGCAAACACACATGTGTCGGCGATATGGCCAATCTGACGCACGACAATTTAGCCCGTTGTTTATTTATTCAATATCAAATTCACTTTCAATATCGAAATAATCGAATAATTGATTTTGATATCGGTCAAAACCTTGATATATCGAAAATCAATATTAAGAATTTAAGAAATATTCTATATCGATTGGCAACCCTACTAGGAATCCGAAACACTACCCTTAAAAAGACCAGTCAAGGACACGGCATATTACAAACATTTTTAACTTTCCTGTTTTGCCTGCATTTAATGAATTGCTTCATTGATTTAATATGCCCCATGCCATATGTAACCCAGCATTTTTAAAGGTTTATGTTTGGTGGTGCTGACTTGTAAATGTTGATTAGGGTTAGTTTACGGTGACCGTATTTGAAAGAGAAAAATACGGGACAACGTCAAGAAGTCAAAGTCAAAATTATTCCATATGTCACAGTGTATGGGGGTGGGGGAATTGGGGAACACAACCTACCGCTGGGATTTTTTCTTCAAATTTTCAGTCTCCTAGTAAGTTTTGGGTGGTTTTCTCAGTCATATAAAATCATGAATACTGGTACTGTATATTTTTTCGATGTATTGACTGTGGAGAACCCTACAATATGGATAGGAATATGGATAGAACCTATGAAATTGAAAAAAATAGTTGGTCATTTGAATCTGATGTGAAATATAAATAATATTCAACATATATTGCAACCCTTTCAAATATGTCCATTTTTTTGTAAATTATCGTTGAAAACAATCTCTTGTCCTCACGATTAAACCTAAATACTTACTCACACTATGCAGACATTGCTATTGGCCAAATTGAAAGGTTGGTATTAATTACAATGCGGAGATAACGAGACAGAGAAATAGCGTTAGTAAAATGCAAGGTGGCAATGGTTGGACTTTGAATGGGATAGAAACACAACGAAAGCCTGTGTTATACCATGGATCAACAAACAAACAGTTTCCACAACTCCCTACAATTCTACAAAATGACTTGGGTACCATAGTGTCAGTGGCATTATTGAAATTCATACTAAAAATGAATTATAAGAAGAAAAATGTTGACATATATGAACAATATACCCAGTTATATAATATTGGGCCTATTACTTTCAATTTCATAAAACCAGGACATAAGTTGGTCCTGAGAATATTTCTCGGGATGCCAGGGCCCAGATTCACAAAGAATTTTATCTCTTAGCACGTTCTAAGTTGAAATAGTTTAAGGACTTATCACCAGACTTGGTTATAATTCGTATTCACGAAAAAGTTTAAGTGAAAGTTTTAAGAATAGTTGGTGGTGATGAAGTTATCACTGGTCCCGCCTGGTTTTAATGGAGATACAACCCTCACTTCGCAATTGATTTTGGAGATTTCGCTCACTCAAATTCAATTAGTACGTATTTAGAAGGTTAAAAATGAGAATCTAGAGAGGTTGGGAGTGAAGACACGATCCTATTTTCGATTATCATATTTAATATTCGATCATCCTAACCTCACATTTGGGAATTTTGGCTGACAGCTGACAGAATTGGCAGTCAACAAAATGCAAAACCTTCTAGATGAACAGCAAAAAGATTCGTAATGACAATTAGATAAAACCAAACGTAATAACTTATGTACAACATTTTATTCATTCATTTTGATTTTAAATATCATCTAGCTGTAGGAAACCAAGTATTTGATGTTTATATCACGCTATATTACAAACCAATTGACATCCCGCTCTTTGCTCACATTGGTTGACAGTCGATGACGTCACACGGCACTGACAGTTGGGGACGGTAAAATTTTCTTGAAATTCTTTGTGAATAGGGAATAAGTCTGTTTTAACTTGAAATGGATTAAGCGCTAAAATGTTTTGAGATGAAATTCTTTGTGAATCTGGGCCCAAGACAGGAAGTTTAGAACAAGGTCAACCTCGGGAAAACAGAACGTCTGGTCACCCTATGTCAGTTAGGGTAAGGTGTGGACCATCAACACGTAGCCTACTTCTTATCATACATACTAGTACTACACTGTATCTAATCCTAAACATCACTGAAAAATTGTAGAAATCTGCAAAACATTGACCTTGAAAAGATGGGGTATCATTTGAAAATTGAATGAATAATCCTCATATGTAACTTCTCTTCTTGAGGTTTATGTTATTTATGTTCTTTTGTTTGTGTCGAATGGATAACGCGACTGATTTTGTCGTAAAAATCTTATCTCGCTAGACCATAACCATCTTCCATCACTACCTAGCATAGCCCAAAAATGCCGGGTCACATATATGGCTTATTTACCGGAATGTGTCCGTGGTCGGTATGTAACCCTCAATATTTAACTTTGGCAGACTTCTTCAAACCATTTTCCAAAATTGTTCATCAAATACAGTGAAACCTCTATGCATCGTTTTTCAAGGGACCAGGAAAATAAAACCATTCATGCAGGAAAACAAATCCATCCAGGAAAATTCAACATTGATTATATGATAGTGGGGTGAGAAAGAAAGGAAAATGATGCATAGGGGTTTCACTGTATAACTAGAATTGTTTTGACCTAGATATTCAGTGCTACTGGTATACAACTTGAATTTCTAGTGCGTATGCTACATCAACTATATGTATGTATTTCTGTTCATACAGACAAATTCCAATACAAGGAAACACAGCTGAGATTGTACTCACTGCACTACATCGCAATTTTATGGGGGTTGACGAATTTTTAGGCGTCATTCGTGTACCATTGGCCGACTTTGATGTATATGAGCGACCAAAAAACAGGTACGAACAAAGCTCAGTCAGTTGATGGTTGGTATTTCCAGCCCGGTCCTAGAAGCTAGACCTCAGCTGGGTCTAGCTCACAATGTTTATTCCTATCACTATTTAACGTACAGATTTATTTGAAATCTCAAATATTTTGGGCTAGATCCATGCCTGCTAATTTCTTTAACTGAAACAAATATGCGTGAGAATGAAGTAATTTTGAACAGATCTGATTCAATGGTTGTTAATTGCTAGTACGTACTATATACAAATGCATACGAAGGTAAACATATTTGTTGAAACTTTTTTCTCATATTTTGTTTATCTCAGGTTACCCTGTACTTCATTATTGTGATAGTACTATTATGTTCAAATGAAAACCCTATGTCTATCACTTCTGTAATTTCAAGTAGTTTATAACTGCAACAGCTGAAACTGACACACTTACATAGCAGCTGTTGTCTAATGAGCTGGTAGGTTGGGTTACTGTCCCATTGGAACATATATACTATATATCATTTCATGGTATAGTTGTGTATATAATGTACGATTACCAAACCCTTTTCATGAAGTAGCCATAACCGTTTCTGTAGGAAATGCAAAATTTCAATGAAACCTTGTACACAGTGCATGCAGGCTATGCATGAGGTGGAGCAAGCTGTTCCACCTCAGAAGGGGTTGAGTACATCCACCCTTTGCTGTACAGAAATGCAATACTTCAAAGATGAGCAAGATGCAGATTTGAGTGTAGATGAGATACAGATGTCCTTGTGCACGGAAAGAGTTGAAATACAATCTGTTGGCGCTAAAGGGTGCCGTGAATAGAGAGAAAATAAGTGGACTGTATTTGTTGTCGTGGGGGATGAATAAGATGGTGTAGAAAGACTTGTGGTTCAGTGCAAGCTGGTCATCATCGATGTGAAGGTAGATGTCGAACGACCGGCACAGGTAGCTGAGTGGTTAACGCACTTGCTCCATGTGACCCGGGAGGTAGTGGGCATGTCGGACCCAGTTCGATCCCCGCTACCGTCCATCTTACAGGGGTTTTTCGTGGTTTCCCTCTGTAGTCTAGGCTAATGCCGGGATGATTCCCACAATATAGGCCATGACCGCTTCCTTCCCACTATCCTTCCCATTACCCATAAAAACCTTCATCTCATCATCCCATCATCTCATTAATCATCCATCTGACGCCAATAGATCTTAGTCATCATTACAGTGTGTCGTTAAACCCAATATAAAAAAAAGATGTCGACGTGTAGGTAAAGGAAATGAATGAATTAACCAATTGACAAATATTCCTTATTTAGTTACTCCCATGATATCGTGAAAGAGTCTTTCAGGGCAACAAAGACAGAACATGTTTGACAAGTTTTATAAAAACTTGGATGAATTTTACAGAGAAAGAAATTGAACCCTGCTAGAGATATTTGTATCTTTAGATGAGAAGATATTTTAAAAACTGATTACTTCAACGAGAAAAGATCATCTTCTAAAAAATGCAAACCATAGACCTATGTCAATTTACGATCAGGTATACAGTTTTCAATCAACCACTATCAATGCATTTTAATTTGCTATTTTGCCATAAACATTCATTCTAAAACCGCTGATGCAGACCAGACTTCACCACTTCCTGAAAAGAGGTGAGAGGGGCCAATTGGCAAATTGTGACGGCGCGGGATGTTTAGTGACGTTATTGTTTTCCTGCACAATAACGCTGGGCCGCACACGGCCTGACGGACAGCAAGTCTCGTGCAGGAGTTCAATCATCCACCCTACAGCTCAGACCTTGCTCCCAGTGACTTCCATTGTTTCCTACACCTCAAGAAATTCCTGCCCGGTCAGCATCAGCGGTTTTAGAATAACTGAGAGGCGGACATGGCTGTCAAACAATGGTTATACAAAAGTTGGTCCCACGGTATGACAAATGTCTCAATTCCGGTGAAAAATATGTTTTAAAAAATTAAAATAGAACAACATTGCTGTATCTGTTGCAATAAATATCTCCATGAAAATGTGTTCTGTTTCTGAAAACAGCCCCAGGGAAACTTACTTTGTGGATGCCCCTCATACATGGACGTTCCCCCATATTGAAATGGTGTAAAACTTCAATTTTTCTTGTTTCTCGTTTAGATGGTACGGCTTGAACAGTAAACCAGGCAAAGAAAAAAGCAAACCACGTGGCGAGATCGAAGTCAAAGTAGGCTTCATTGTAAAAGCAGGAAGTTTGACAGATCTGAGTAAGAAAGAAAAACATAAATCATCAATGGGCCAACTCTCTCATATGGCTCACTCAGTTGGTAAGTTGACAACATTTAAGGCTAGATTTAAAACAATATTTATAGCTCATTATATTTTTGTATTTCAGATATATCACCAAACTCCAAAATATACATGCTTCTTTTTTTACCAATTGAAAAAAAAAATCAGTGAATTGAAAAAAAATCTGAAAATATTTGTAATAACTTGATCAGCTAGATGGAAATATCAGTAATAATAAATAATAAATGACGTTTTGCGTGCAACATGACATTATATAAAACAATAACAATAGAAAATGAAAATTACAACTCGGTTGCGAGAACCATGAAACTGCGAAATGAACAGCAAACATTGATTATCTGCACGTATTATTGTAACGCTTCCAGTTTGGCAACATACGTTTAGCTTCCCGATTGGATGAATTGTGTCATATTTCTTCTGTTGGCTCGAATCTACGCTTGAAAACCACGTCGGGTGTCCCAGTATTGAGTGTGTACAAGATGACGTCACGCTGCCACTGCTCAACGCACCTTGCCTGCCAAGAATATAATAGACTATTCTTACTAATAGAATATTTTATAGGTTAGATGATTTCACCATGTGATAAATTAACTCAGATTCAAACATGTTTTAGGTGGGAGCCTGTTAAGTATTGGCACACTTGAAAAACGAAAGGGTTTGAAGAAATTTGCCAAATCAATTGGAAGCAAGATATCGAAGAAAGGTAATAAGGATCATCAGAGTATCGATACCGGTACTTCAAACGATGGTGGGAGTATACAAGGAAGTCCAATTCGTACCTCTCGTCAAGTTGCGGGCGATGCAGATCCAGGAGTAGTGAGTGATGGGGAGAGTGAAGATGATTTCACGGTTAGTAAGGATTAATCTGATTGTCTGATCTCACAATAATTTATATTTCTTGCTATAATTTTGTAGCATGCATAGGCCTATTCCAGAATCATTAGCAGTTCTATCAAGTTATAATAGAGAAAGGCCACTATTGACTGCAGATACTGTGCATAAGACTGTCATAGGTATTTAAATTATTCCAATCAATTCTACTAATTAATTATTCAAGAAGTTTTAGCAAGAGTCCAATAACACTATCACTCAATTAATCTTGTTGCTTTTGCTACAGTATGTTTAGGTGAATAATGTTAACTAATGTGTATTCTATTTTTCATTTCAGTTTGATGATTTGTCACACAAGAGTTCTGGTAGTTCTTTGAATACACACCAACCACCAGTTGCCATGGTCACTCCTACCATGAAAAGAGGTTCACTGGATAACTTGACTGGGCGCACAGTTCCCACAACACCTCCGTCGAAACCTCCGCGCTCGGTTTCAGGCCAAACCAACGTGGACGAGTGGGAGCAAAAACTATATGGCAAACAAGCAAAAGAAACGCCGGCAATTCCAGTTGACACTTTGAAACGTAGATCTTGGGAGAATTCCAAGACTCAGTTAACGAGTCAGCCCGAAGAAGAAGAACCCGTTGCTAACGGTATGCCTCACGTAGTTGCCAATGGAATTATTCCACATGACGAACCGGTTATCGAATCCGAAGAAAAGGAAATGTCTAAACTTGCCAGAAAATTCAAGCACTTCCGGAAAGGAGGCAAAGGTGAGACAAACTGAATTCATTTTACTACTAAATTAGTTTGGGTAATTTTACCTATATCAATCTACTAGCATAGACCTATTTGCAGAGGCTTGTGGTGAATACATTCATGAGGGTACTCTATAAGAGGTCATCAAGTTGTGAAGCCAGAACCATGTCATATTCAAGAGGAGGTCTCCCCCAATTCAGCCTTAAAGGGAAAAGGATTTATTTTTCATTTTTATATGATATAACTTAGTTTCGGGGTGTAAAATTACTATTGCTTATAAATATATATATTTGATATATAAATATATACAATATATGAATTTTTATATATATATATATATATATATATATATATATATATATATATATATATATATATATATATATTGGATCTTTTAAACTTTCACAGTTATAATATGTATTCATGGTTTTTTGAGATGATAAGAGCTTGTTACCCTCTTGATCACAGGCCAGATAATAAAAATTATTCATTAATTCTTTATTAAACTGATTTGTATTATACAACACAGTGTCCGAGTTTCTCTTCTCAACAATTACATATATTTGTATGTATATATATATATATATATATATATATATATATATATATATATATATATATATATATATATATATATATATATATATATATATATATATATATATATATATATATATATGTATATATATATATATATATGTATATATATATATATATATATATATATATATATATATATATATATATATATATGTATATGTATATGTATATATATATATATATATATATATATATATATATATATATATATATATATATATATATATATATATATATATGTATGTATGTATATATATATATATATATATATATATATATATATATATATATATATATATATATATATATATATATATATATATATATATATATATATATATATATATATATATATATATATATATATGCAGGCCTATGTCTATGTCTATGTGAATGTATATGTATTAGGTATGTCGGCGGGTAGCAATTTTTGGAGTCGGGTACCCGTCATCATTACCTGGGTAATCAAATTTTGTTTAATCTTAACCATGCTTATCTACTTTCCATTTAAATGTATTCTATCGTCTTATTTACCATCTTTAGGTTACCATTATTAATGTTGCAACTATAAACAACAGTCTGCTCATATCATATCACTGACCCTCTCAGCACAACATAATCTACCCAAACACATTGGTTGAGTCAACTTGAGTGAATGTGGCATGTCCCTCATGTTTGTAAACAAAGGGCCATGTGCTTACGCGTTATGCAGAAGTGTTAGAACTGTGGTCGCTACGAGTGCCAGAGTGTTGGGGGGGGAGCAGCATGTGCAAGCCAGATGCAACTGGTGATATCTATGGTCTAGATCCTAGAGAGTAGTAGAGGTGGCCTAAATTCTTTCGTTTTTCCTGCCACACAAGCGCGCTTTGTTCAAAAGTTATCCAACAGTGAAAATGAAGAGCAAATGATCGAGTTGTAAAATGTGACTGGTACCCGGGTAAGGAATATTGGAGTCGGGTAGTGGTGTACCCGTACCCGACCCGGGTACCCGCTGACACCCCTAATATGTATATATATATATATATATATATATATATATATATATATATATATATATATATATATATATATATATATATATATATATATATATATATTAAACTAATAGTGATTGTCAATGTGCTACAACAATAATAACAACATGATAACATGAATGCTCTTGCAGTAGCAGCCTCATAAGGCTATAAGTGACGGATTGAGCCAGCAGGCTTGATAGCATTGGGAAGTTTGGATGCAGGCTGCGGAGTTGCCCAAGAGCGCCCTAACCCGAATTGACCCGAAGTAGTCATTCCCAATATATGGCCACCTGAGAAAACTTACGCCCCTGTCTCTTCCCTCTGCTTGTCTTACCCATCCCAGGACAGCATGCATGGACGTCACATTTGTATTCACAGCTCAGCGATGCAGTGCTGGGCTGGGTTTTACCCATACGAATAGAACGGCCATTCAGCGACGCACTCACTCACACACTTGCTCTTATGGCCTCACACCCATCTCATGCATCATCTCAATTAATTTTTTTTTCTCAAATACGTATATATTTGTATTTGAAAAAAAAACATCAGTGTTAAATTTCAAACATTTTCATGATACTTATTTATAGAAGTAGGCCTATTTAAAATCGAATAATTGATTTTTAGTGGTTACTTTAGGGTCAGCGTCTCTATGCTAGCTAACCCTAAATATACTCCACTGGCCCATAGAGATCTATGTCATGTTCCAATCTTGTGCTGTTCCTTGAAAAAATATAGAAGTAGGTGCTAACTTTCTCACTTCCCTCCCTTAACTCCTACAACCTATTGTTCAAATATGTTGTAAACTTTCCATTACTAATGCAACTGCACTAGATACAAGCTTGAAATCTAAAACAGGGAAATGAAATAAGAATGGTTATTTATTCATATTTCAGATGTGAAGCTGACTGAAGCAGTACATAATGAAAACATAATAATTGGCGGAGACAATAACGAGAAAATGTCAGTACGGCTCTCTACAGACATGGTTAAAAAATATGAAGGCAAATCGAAAGAGGTATTACAATTCTCGATATTTTGAATACAGTGCTTGTTGATTTTGATTTATATTTAATATATCACATTATATTTGACAGTGATGGCTTAAGATGGTAATAGATTCAGTGTATAGTAATACATAGTTCTATTAGGATGCATAATGAATATCTAGATGGCTGTAAATCATGAAGATTGGGTGACTTTAGCTTCGTGATCATCAGAAAAAACTGATTCGTATCACCTGTACTAAACTTTTTGATTAGCTTCCAGAGTGAATTTTTTAGTGCTGTTGCGCGCACTACAATAGTGGCTTCAAGATTATGTCTTCATCTCAATAGTTTACATTGCTCTGCCATGAAGAAGTAGGGGGGGCCTAGGCCTAGAGATTTGTTTGATTTGTTACGTTGTTGTCAAACTAGTTTTCTTAGAAATACAGGAATCTGAAATTATTTAATGTTGATTTGATTCAGATTTTTATGGTTAGAGTCACTATTCAGATCTTGTATTCATTTAATAATTATTTCACATGCAGCATCACTATGTCAAACATTTTGTATATATTTTCTATGTTTATTTTCCCAAAGATTTCCAACCCAAGGATAATCAAATGCAATGAAACTACTTTTGTTGACACAGACGAACATACAGGATCGGGCATACCCGTGGTGCCATTTTTAGACATAACGTATGAGCTACAGATAAACCGTTTAGTGTGTTATTGTTTAAATATTATTTTTACTGTTGCATCACACATTCAAAATCCATCTTCATTCAGACCAATCATAATTTCCGTGTTACAAATTCATATCGCTGTAGTTGTGGCAGAAGATGGTAAGCATCATTTGTCAAATTGTTTGGAAGGTGAAAAAACATCTCTTGACCTCTCTACTTTGAATATTTTGGCAATGTTCATAAAATTTTGGATGCATATACTGTACACAGTATTACTCATCATTTTATAAGCTAAGAAAAAATGACCTTTGATCATTTATTTCTGATAGAGCTTATGTACAGCATAATGGTGATTACGCAATCAAATTTCTATTACTTGTTGGTTCCGCCCAAACAAATACAAAACACTCTACTGCAGGTGAGATGTATGGTATCCAATCAGATATCCCTTATGTACTTTTGCTAGTAAGCCAAACTATTTAAGAAGATGTTTTTCATGTTACATACACCCTGTTTAGATGCACAATGAGTCAATGGCATTCACTTGGAAAAGAACATGTCGTTTGCATGTAGACATCTTATCTCTGAAATGATCAAGATGTTGCTTACAACGTATTTGTTTGTCCATGCAGCATTCTGACTTGATTCAGTCAATGTATAGAAGTGAAAATCTGGAGCTGACATCCTTCTGCCAACATTACGTTGCTATCTAATGAGTTTCAAGATTTATCTATAGAGGCCAATCCATAATTCATCATTTATTATCTCCTCTGTGAATGTTTTTATTCTTTCCAGGATTTGATTGTATTACTAGAACACCAAACAAAGAAGATGAAAGATATGGAAGACTATCTTGATGACCTGCTACTGCGGGTTATGGAAACTACCCCGCGTATTCTACAGAACCCTTACGTTGGGTGTAAAACCCAAGCCAAGAAGGGATAACTGTAATGTTAGTTGAACAACTCATTTATGCCATCCATTCATATGTGATACATGATATCATGAATATATTTATTTATCCAAAGCAAAAATCTATATTTAATATTTATATACATAGACTATGTTGATAAGTGACTGAAAAATACGTAATCAGAAATCTTTTGGTGATTGTATTAGGAAGAATTCTATGAACTCATGCTGTTAAAATATTGCATTGCCAAGAATAAACATTGCTTAGTATCTTTGTTTGTTAAATCTTGGATCATGGCTATCGTATCGATTGATACGCAATTGTGACATCACCCTCGCTATTTTCTATGCTCACTCTCCAGAACTATGTAATGGTGATAGTGAATTAATGGATCTTTGAATTTTTCATGCTGATTGAAGTTCAAATTAGATTGTGAATTGCATGTTTGTGATCTCTGACTGTACCTAGAAACCTCTCTGACTGAGGTTTTTGTTCTATGTGAGAGGTTTTCCACACAGAAGACTTTATGTAGACAGTGAATATTCTCCGAAAAAAAACGATGTGAATACATATTTCTGTCTTTTTGATTTTATGCATGACTTGATAATCAAGCATGTAACGGGAACTAAAATAGCCACGTATTGCACAGTATAAGAAACAAGTATAATTTGTAATTGTTTATCATGAATTTGTGAATCCTCGGCAATTCAAACTCGGAGAATTCGAAATTCGTCATTTTTCGAAGCAAACTCGGTTCCCGACCCCAGGCATAGGAAATATAATGTTGAATATTTCAATAATTCTTGATTTGGAATCTTTTTGTCCCCCCATCGCTAATTTATCACTCTAGAATCATTGTTTAATTCAAAGTGTTTCTTCTGACATACACAATAAACACCGATGATACTTTATATCGTGCCTGTTCCAAACAAAGAACCATTGTTGTTGCTTCGAGGTGCAAGTCAAGTTGTGAACATCTGGTAGATGGCCCCATGGCACTAGACCACCATTATAACGTTGAAAATTAATTGTTTGAAAAATTAAATGTTCTACCAAGAATATTTTCTCCTTGATATTAATTATAAATCATTTAAACTTCAATTTCAGCTTTCCCCTCGTCCGAACTTCTCATCTACAGTCCATTTGTATTTTATTGTTGATTTTTCTATGCCCAAAGTATGTAATAACATTTTTGGGATGCGCCCGTACATTGCGTGGTCCATTGACGTTTCTGGCGCCCACGCGTTTTCGGGTCCACTGTGGTTACGTTCGGCACTAGCATATTGCCCAACGAGACAGGGTCAACACATTGGGGAAGCTATGAACAGCATTGTTTTGATGCTCTAGTGTGTACTACTTACCCTAATATTTTGTTGGATTTTTTTCGTTTATTCCAATTTTTAAATTCAAAGTGTCTTTTATACTCCCTTGAGTTTCAAATTATCTAGGGTTCACTGTATTGTGTATGTAGCTAGCTGATTAGTGATTAGACAGCTCTGTAATAACTTTGAACACTGCTCCTTACACATCAGACCGATAACTATATTCCGAGGTTAAATAGATAATTAATATCAGTAGATCACTAAAACAGTTGGTTGGTAGACTATGTTTTTTGTCAACTCAGATTTTCATTGGTACATATATGAAGATGGAAAAAAATATACTTGAAAGTTGGAAATATTCATCTTCTTTGTGTTGATTTGTGATGGCAGAATGTCTTGTCAATTATAATTAGAGTTGTGGGAATATAGCATTCACATTCAGTTTTAGTAGTCGATTTTCATTTTAAATGTAACACTTTGTAGCACTCTACTAAAAAAACCAAACAGGAACTGCACACTCTAGATCAGCAATGACGGGAATATGAACGGAAATTTCACATTCTATCAGAGTTTTCAGTCTGTGGCATGAAGCTGTCCAAATACCACATATTGGTGATAGTTATTCGAAGAAAGAGATAATGATTCTTCTTAACTTGACCCTTGCTTTCTCCAGTTAATTATATATTCGAACTAACTTTTTAAAAACTATTTTTTATTTTTTATTGTCTTTAAAACCGTGCATGAATTCACAAATAAGCTAAATGTATCTAAATGCACTGAAAAATACATTCATAAAGAAAAAAAGTGAAATAGAATCTAATGTTAGATGAATCAAAATATCATGAGATAGAGAAAACCAAGAATATATATAAAATACTGTACTTTTGAAATATTTGGATTTGGTAGACTTTTTAATCAATGCTAAATTCTTACATCTCTACTTATAATGCTGTCATATTAACCTGCTATTTCAACAGAATTGGGAGCTGTGCCATGGGTTAATGATCTCACTAAAAAATATGCAGTATACGAATTAATTGTAGCTAATAATTGTTGAGCTTAACCAATACTGCTAATTCATTCTAAATTATTCAAGTGATTACACTTTACATATAATTACTAGTTAAATTAATGAAATTATAATGCCACAAAACGAAGTTATTACATAGTTGTAGGAATATCGGTTTGAAGATCATGTTACTTTGCAATGCAATATTTTTTCTTTGGCTTACGTTCTTGCTGTTGTATTACTCTTGGTATTGTAAATTAGGAAGAGCACATCTATTCCATAACTGCCTTCCTCTTGCAAGATGAATAATTTTGAAAGAGTATTCCTACAGATGGGTGTAAATATATATATATATATATATATATATATATATATATATATATATATATATATATATATATATATATTTATATATATAAATAAATAAATAATTCTACTGTAGCAGTCTTTCTCATCATTCTGATGAATAATATATTGCACAGCGTTATTAAGAATGAGCTCAAGACTTCGTCTCTTCAGTCTCCCTCTGCCCCCTTCCTACTTCCACACTTCTCAAGACTTGCCCTTCTCTCTCTTACCCCATTCCAGCTCCCCTCCTACTCAAAACAGACGGAGAATCGCGTGTTTTTCAACTTTAAATATAGTAATATTATCAATTTCATCATTTAATATTGTTTATTTGGAATTTAATTCATTGGGTTATTTTCCATACCTATTGGTAAAGACATGTAAACATATCAATAGCTATAAAAGCGATGAAATCTAACAGTGCTTTTATTCATGGTGATCATGTTAACTGTGTCGATTCTTCCAAACTTGATACAATTACTAGATCTGTGATTATTTCAAAGTGTAATATATATTGAGTAAGGTCTTATATTTTAATAATTTTACTGATAGTTAATACTTAGTAAATAATATTACAATAAACCTTGACAATAATAAGGTATGTCTTGCGGTAATATGGGCGATGTCAAAACTTGCTGGAGTAATGTAACTCTGTTTAATGAAGATTCTTGGTTTGGTTCTAAAAGGTGATGTTGTTTATATCTGATTTCAATGTTTCTCTCAGCCAGAAACAAATCATTGAGTTATACCATGATTTTGGTGTTGAAAGGTGATTTATAATCAGACAAAATCAGTGCACTTTTGTAATTTGACCATTTTACCAAATGAATTTCTCCAGAAAATTATTTTGAAAATGTATTTATGAATATTTGACAGAAGAGTGCTTCCTGAAAATTGAACCATTTCAAGTGTTTGCTATGTAAAATGGAATAATCTGTGTATAGATAGATCCATTTATATATATATATATTTATATTTATATATATATATATATATATATATATATATATATATATATATATATATATATATACACATATATATATATATACATATATATATATATATATATATATATATATATATATATATATATATATATATATATATATATATATACATATATAAATATACATATATAAATATATATATATAAATATATATATATATATATATATATATATATATATATATATATATACATACTGGTATATATATATATATATATATATATATATATATATATATATATATATATATATATATATATATATATGTATATATATACCGGTATATATATATTTATTTATGTGTGTTGTTTTAATATACTTCAGGAATACTGTATCTAACATTGTTTTATTTTTAAAGTATATGTATACTACCATAAATCTTGAAAATTAACAAAATCATGTTTCTAGAAAATTCGTGACTAATTCCACATATTTTCAATAAAAAATATACTCTTTGTATTATATTCTTTGTCGTTTATTAAAGAATTACCCAATAACTTTTCAAATGCACAATTCAAAATCTAGCTAATATCAACCAGATTCCTCTTCCATCCATGTATGTTATGAAACAAAACCCCTTTCTGCATTTTAGGTTATAAATTGGTAAACAAAAACATACTATTGTTTACTGCAACCCATACATTACTACTTTACTCCTGAGTAGTATCAAGAAGATAGTCTTTTTGAAAGGGTTTATGTCTGTGACAGTACTTGCGTGTTTGGTTAATAATATTTACTTGTAGGATGTGTGTGACTACTAAGGACTGGTGTTACCAAACCAAGTCCAGTTAGTCTTTATGTGAGAGTTGGTGCAAACAAATAGCATGAACCATAGGCACTGACTTCTGAAAATTCTGATGAGTGCTCTAACAGTGAAGCCAAAATTGACCCTTGGATACCAATGGGAGGTGTGTGGGGAGGCCCCCCACCTAGTCCCCATTTTTGGAAAAGTCGTGATTTTCTATACATGTGTTTTAGTTTGAGAGTTCGACAGTTTTTTCTTCGATTTTCCGTAATAATGTGATTTATATAACTGCAATAGGTCTAGATATGACTTCCATGCAACTAGGCTGTATATAATATTATTTGTTATATCACAATCCAGCTACAAAGCTTTTCTTTTTCTTTCTTCATCATAATTACATACATTTCGTAATTTAATTTCAACAATCAACAATATATTGACATTTCTAAACAAGCTTATTTAGAAATGTTGACCCAGCTTTCTTAAGGGTGACCAACTTGAATAATTGTACATTCATTGGTTTTACTGGTACCTAGTTTAGCAAGGACACCAGATAAAATAGATTTCGAGCACATTTGTCAAAACTAGAACATCCTTTTAAATTACAAATCAATCAAAATTGAAACTGCTCTAGTATATCACTCTGAAACACAGCAAGAATTGAAAATTGGGAAAATCTTTGTATTTCCTTGGCTTTGAAGGATGACAAGGTAAAAAAAAATAGCACCAGAAGTTCATTAAGTAGTCAACATGAACCATCAGACTATTTTCACTACATAACTAACCTTTCCTTCAGCTTTTTCTATAATGAAAAATATTCAGGTCTATAACCTGTGCCCAGAAGAAATTTGCTCTCAAATGTTGCCATATCAAAATATATCCTTCTATCCTAATATAATATAATAATATAATAATAATAATAATATAATAATAATATATATAATATTACACTAAAAGTATAGTCCATGCCAAATCCAAGTCAAGAATGTGTTCTTGCGTGCGCCTTTGTTGGCTTTATTTTTTTCATTTCATTTTATATATTTTCATTCATATTATGCACTGGAGATATTATAAGCAGAATAGAATGGAATTGAATTGAATGCTCTAATACTCTTTTTTTTGCACGCGCTTACAAAAACAACGGCACCGAATGCAGCCACCACTACGTTTTGAAATGATCCACTAAAAGTTCCGTAGTGCACCAATCTTGCCACCAGTCTTTATACTTCACTCAACAATGACATTGAATGTCAAGATTGCATTATGTACGATCAATGCCCGGCTAGGTTGGGTGCAAGCGTCGCTATCAACATGTCATTTTATAGGCCTATCTATTGGTCTAGCTAGGCCTAGCCATGTTTATTAATTGATCATCTCTAGTGAATTACATACTTGGTAATCATAGATTGAAGTACAGTTCCTTGCAATGGCAAGACCACTCGCTCCGAGCCAGCAAAAGCTGTCGGAGAAATTGTATCTCATAAATGACAGAGGCATTGGAATGTTAACAAGAATTTACAATATTAAAAAGGTACTAGGCCCACTAAGCAATTTGGAAACGCCCTTTGTTGCAATTGATGAGTTAATGTTAATTAGTCTCTTTCATCTGTCAATTTACAGGCGTGTGGTGATGCAAAATCGAAACCAGCATTCTTGTCAGACAAAACACTCGAGTCCTCGATTAAATACATAGTCCGTAGATTTCCGAACATTGACATCAAAGGGGTGAGTAGGCCTAGGTCTCAGCCTTACCACTAGGCCCATCTACTAGAAAGAGATTATATGCCAGATCACAATGTGCCACCACCATATGAATGCTCTGTAGGCTAGCCTAGCAATTTGAGTTTACTAACAGCATATTACTCAATGTTCAGGCCTAGCCCTTAAAATTCTCTAGAACTTCGAGAGCAGGCCTAGCGTAGGCCTTTATGTCATTAGCCTAGGCAATTCAATGCCTAGGCCTAGGCTAGCTAGGCCTACATAAACAGGACCAATGACAGTCTCGACCCAAGGGCTAGGCCTATCTTCATGGCACTAATATCTCAACAACTGAGCAAATTTAAACCTAGGCCTATGCACACAGCGTATCGCAATACAGCATTCACATTCAGTTCTTGTAATCTATTTTTATGTGGAATGTATCATTTTTTAGCAAATTACTAGAAAATAGGAGCTGCAAACTAGCCTATATCAACTACGGGATTATCGACTGACATTCTACATTCTTTCGGGCTTTTTAGTCTGAGGCAGGAAGCTCTCCGAATAGACCTACCACTTACTGCTGATGGTTATTCGAGAGAAAAGATGATGATTCTTTTCAACTCTACCGTTGATTTTTTCAAGTTAATTGAATATCTGAACACATTTTTTTCACACAATAGCCTAGGCCTACAGTAGCATGGCCATTGATTTAAATTTTGGTTGAAATGTTGAAATTTCATGTGAAGGGACAAGTGTACCCTTTTTGTAGTCTATTTGTTAGAATTGTCCTCTAGTAGTACTGGTTTCTATTCATGAGTCGATTTAGTCTAGGCATCTGCTACATGAAGAGAATTGCCTAATATTCATCTTTTCTCTTTCTCCTTTAGCTGCAAGCAATTACAAATATACGCAATGAAATCATCAAATCATTATCGTTATATTATTACACGTTCGTCGACTTGTTGGACTTCAAAGATAATGTCTGTGAATTATTGACAACGATGGATGCCTGCCAAGTTCACCTTGACATCACCTTGAACTTTGAGCTAACTAAAGCTTACTTAGATCTAGTGACAACGTATGTCACATTGATGATTTTGCTGTCGAGGGTTGAAGATAGAAAGGCTGTGCTTGGTCTATTCAATGCTGCTCATGAAATGGTTCATAGTCAGATTGACCAAAGTTTCCCACGACTTGGTCAAATGATAGTTGATTATGACCCACCTGTGAAGAAACTGGCGGAAGAATTTGTGCCTCATGCCAAGTTGTTGTATACTGCTCTCATGTCTTTATGGCCGATCTACAGTAATCGTAATTTGTCTGCAGAAAAGTGGAGGTCTGACCAGAAGCTCAGTCTTGTTGGCAATCCTGGGCAGTTATTGAAACCATCCCAAACAGACACAATGTCATGTGAATATCTTTCCCTTGACACCATGGAACGGTGGATCATATTTGGATTCATGTTATGTCACCAGGCGTTGAGTCAAGATAAACCAACGAAGCTGTGGATAAGTGCGCTTGAATCAAGCTGGGTAATTGCTCTGTTCCGCGATGAAGTTCTTTACATCCATGCGTACATCCAAGCCTACTTTGATGGCATGAAGGGCTATGGTAAGAGAATTTCTGAAGTCAAAGACTGCTACAACCAGGCAATACAGAAAGCTGCCCATCGTCACCGAGAAAGGAGAAAATTCTTACGGACAACTCTCAAAGAACTGGGTCTCATACTAACAGATCAACCAGGTCTTCTTGGCCCTAAAGCACTGTTAATCTTCATTGGTATGTGCTTTGCAAGAGATGAAGTCTATTGGCTTCTGCGCCACAATGATAATCCCCCACAACAGAAAAGCAAGTCAAAAACTGCTGAAGATTTGGTTGACCGGCAACTTCCAGAATTGCTCTTCCATATGGAAGAATTACGCGTTCTAGTGCGTAAATATAGCCAAGTGATGCAAAGATATTATGTTCAATATTTATCTGGGTTCGATGCAATAGCTTTAAATCAAATGATGCAAAATTTGCCTGTTTGCCCTGAAGACGAAAGTATAATTTTGTCCTCTCTTTGCAACACTATTGCCAATCTCTCAGTGAAACAAGTGGAAGAAAACGAATTATTTGATTTCCGAGCAATACGGATAGATTGGTTTCGACTTCAGGCTTACACCTCGGTAAATAAGTCGCCTCTAGCACTCTCAGAAAACAGGGATCTTGCGTATTTGATTGATACTGTTGTTTTCCATACTAAAATGGTTGATTATTTGGATGAAATTATGGTGGAAACTTCGGATTTGTCCATATTCTGCTTCTATAGCAAGATATTTGAAGATCAGTTTCACATGTGTTTGGAATTTCCAGCTCAGAATCGATACATTGTAGCCTTTCCTCTGATCTGTGGTCATTTTCTAAGTTGCACTCATGACCTGTGTCCAGAAGAGAGACATCATATACGCGAAAGGAGTTTATCTGTCGTAAATATGTTCTTGGATGAAATGGCAAAAGAAGCCAAGAATATCATCACGACAATATGCGACGAGCAATGCCTAATGAGTGACAAGTTACTGCCTAAACATTGTGCTACCTTGATATCACAAGTGATGAATCGGAAAAAGAAAGACAAAAACAAAAAGAATGTTCCAGAGATTCCCAAACCTGGTACAGAAAGTTTGAGAAAAACACGAGAAGAACTGACAACAATGGACAAGCTCCACATGGCATTAACTGAACTCTGCTTTGCCATCAACTATTGCTCGACGATTAACGTGTGGGAATATACATTTGCACCTCGTGAATATCTGACCCAACATCTGGAAAACAGATTTGCCCGAGCGCTGCATGGTATGGTCATGTACAATCCGGATACAAGTGAGATTGCTAAACCATCTGAGCTTCTAGTTAGTGTGCGAGCATATATGAATGTTCTTCAAACTGTTGAGAATTATGGTAAGTAACTGTGCGTGGCTATTGACAAGTTCATTATCTTATTTATTCATAATGTAATGCTTAATTCGTAATGGTCAGAAGATGGTCATTCATGATACAAAATATTCTTTTTGCAGGAAACATAATTTTTTAGAAGTTACCTCTACTTATTATGAAGTAGAGAATTGTGTAATAGTCATGGTGCGAGTGGGTAACTGAAAGACCACTTGCTAGGTCCATTCTGTGTAGCCTGATTGATTATTTTTACTTTTTCAGTTCACATCGACATTACCCGTGTTTTCAATAATGCGTTGCTACAGCAAACTCAAGCGATTGATAGTCACGGTGAAAAGACAGTGGCTGCTCTCTACACACAGTGGTAAGCATAAACAATCAATTTTCTTCATCTCATGCATAAATAATCAATCTTCTTCATAGTAGAGAAACACTTCAAGCAAATTTCCATCATCTCGCATTTCTTGTTACAAGCAGGCAACCTACCGTAACTTCTTCAATAGACCATCCTGAACACGAATTGCCCGGTTGCCAGGACAAAAATGATCCTGACGCCAGTGGCGTAAGGTCAAAGGTCACGCGTGACTTTCTATCTTATAATTATGTCTACCTATGTAGCTGGGCAAGGGTTGGACTCAAAACCATTTCTTGAGTTCTCAACTATAGATGAAGATGTGTTTGATGCCGTCTGCTGACTTGGAACTCTAAAAATGATTTTGAGTCCAACCGTTGCCTAGCTACATAGGTAGACATAGTTATAAGATAGGAAGTCACGCGCGTGACCTTTGACCCCACGCCACTGGCGTCAGGATCATTTTTCGTCCTGGCAACCGGGCCATTCGTGTTCAGGATGGTCTACTGAAGGTATTATGGTAGGTTGCCCGCTTGTAACAAGAAATGCGAGATAAACCTGTTCTAGACACATTTTCGAAATCTGTTTCTCTACTATCACCTTATGTTTTATATAAGTTTCAAAAACGCTCCTTCACCTCGCTGTCGGCCAGGAATAATTATTGTCTGGCAACTTATTTTCATTATCGTCGAATACTCATTTCATTAGTGTTCCTAGAGATGTACAGCTCCACATGGCATTTACAGAATAAAGGAAAGGTGAGGTTTTTTTGTAAATTAAGCTGAACCAGTGAATTCAGATTATATTTAGCAGCAAACAACTTATTGTGTAGAGGCCATTGTTACCCGTTGAATAAAGAGTATGAATATTGGGAAAATAATGGTTATTTCAAGAAATGCACTTGAACTATTACGAATTATCCAAAAAGGAAGCAGTGTTGAAGCAATTGAAGGTTCTAAATATTAGTTCAAATTACGGTTCAGCTGGAATTCAGATTAACCATATTACATTGAAATGTCTATACCATACCTTCAGACATGCACTGACTTCAAGTTTGAAATATGTAGATTTTTGAATTAACCAAGTTTGAACAAGTTTGGACACATTGAACGAGGGCTCACTGTAGGCCTATTATGTGTTATCAATTATATTTATAAATACCTTTGTATTTTTATATGTAGGCCTACTGTAAATTGATATTTTTTAAACATTCAAGTTTTCATTATGTCTCGTCTAGTATCCAACAATGCTTGAAGCATCCTTTCATCATTAATTCCTCTAAGCTGATGTGTAAAACAATTTTCATTGAACTCGATTTCTCATTCTTTAGTCTACATGAGTTGTGTATTGAATTATTGATAATTATACCAAAAGGAAATGCTATCAAAGTCGTGCATCATTGTCTTTTGTGCCACTAATTTTTGTTCCAAATTAACCCATTAACCAAACAAGTGACAAAGAAACATGTACATGTATACAGAACAGTCTATACAGAACATTTGTTTTAATAGTTTTATATAAAATATTGGTCTTGTAAATCAAAATTAGAGTTGAACCTTTTAAAACTTCAGGTGCTTGGGGGAGTTTGGGGGGCTCAATGAAAACTGAGAATGTTATAACATTGATGCAATTGAAATACACATTCTCGGAAGTCAACACCGAAAGGCAACCCTCCGTTAAATTGACTCGACCACGTGGTTCACTGCTCGATTGAAATTGACCTCTGTTTGCTCAACGACCCTAACAATAGCTCTGTTATTTTGAGGTATGAATGAGCAATGATAGATGAATTGTGTTTACAAAAACCCATGGATTATGCTAGACTCGAACCCACACCCTACTTTACTTCAGTGTCTAAAGCAATTCCTTAGCTGACCGACTGTGAGGGGCGACTGTGAACTACTCAAAGATTAGCAAAAACATTGTGATTGAGTCTTGAGCGTTATAGTTTTCCTATTTCCACTACACTGTTATTTATTCTTTGTTTTGTTTCCTTTGACTCAAGGTATTCGGAAGTACTACTTCGCCGTGTGAGTGCAGGGAACATTTGTTTCTCGAACATCCAGCGAGCTTTTGTCAGTCTGACAGCAGAAGGTGCTATACCGTTCAACGCTGAAGAGTTCTCGGATATCAACGAGCTACGTGCTTTAGCTGAGCTCATTGGGCCATATGGGATGAAATTACTCAATGAGACGCTCATGTGGCACATTGCCAGTCAGGTTCAAGAACTAAAAGTAAGAACACTATTGTTGCTATGCTGTTGAGTTTGAGAGTGCATGAAACTGCTTAAAGCCTACTTAGTAGCTTACTTCTACTGGTATATGATTTTCTTTTAATTGCTTGATTGAAATCAAAACACCCCTTAACTCAGCCTTCTTATGCACAGCTTTCTTATCACAATTCATAGAACAATATAATCCCACAAGCTTAAAACTATGTATAGAAATTTAATTAAATACTGCAAATAATAGAGGTGACTTCTGGATAGAAGTAGGCTCCTATCAATATAGCTATATGTTCTGACATTGAGTATATAGTGTTTAAATAGAGGGGACAAGAGATAGGATTTGTTGTGCAAGATTATTTTAGGCTGATCAGCGCGCTCCTGGCCAAACGTCAGGTAACTAATACTTGGCCGTTCGACTGGAACAAAATCACCCAAGTGTTGAGTGGTCAGAAAGGTAACCGATCACAGAGTGACAGAACACTAGCGCATTCTCAGCTCAAAAGTAGCAAACACTAGAACGACGGCAACTACATTATGGGCGATATTTCGGCACCTATTTCAAATCTGATACAGTATCTTGATGATATGCACAAAAGTTGTCACAACAATGTTACATATTTTATTGGATAAAATCCTCGGATCAGGATACCAATGATACCATACCAATGATTTTACTTTCTTTTCAGAAACTTGTTGCTGGAAACAAGGATGTTCTTGTTGCACTAAGGACCAATTTTGACAAACCGGAAATCATGAAGGAACAGTTCAAGAAACTACAACGTAAGCCACTGTGATTGGAAAACTTTTCTAGTGTGAATTTAAAGTGTGTCCACATGTCTATAAACAGGGGTGCTACCAAGCAATAATTTCAATCCCATTCAAGAGCATGAAAACTCCCTGAAAAATATCCAATTTTAAGTGCAAATGCTTCAAAAAATCTTTGATATATAAGAATAAACATGCTTAGTCAAATCGAACATTCCAAGTGTGAAAAAAATCATCTTTATTCTTGATTACCGTATTGTAGTTTTTCTCATATTTTGCTGTAAGCCAGTTTTATTATTGACAGCATTTAATAATTGGTGTCATGATTGTATCTGCATTGAATGTGATAGAGTATGCCTAATACATCTTAAGAGCACCTAATCTTCTTTATTCTTCGTGTCAGTAGCCTGCTTTACGACTAAGACCTGATAACGATATAATTGAGACAAGTGGTCAAGTGGCTAGCACACTGAACTGTCATTCAGGAGACCGGGGATCGATTCCCGCCATGGTCGACCATCCTGACGTTTTTTTTTCATGGTTCCCCTCTGTCGTTCAGGTCAATACTGGGATGATTCCGTAACAACAGGCCACGACCGACTTCTTTCCACTATCCAAAAACACGTAACTGATAGAATAGCCTTTTATCTCATCATCTCATGCATCATTTACCAACACCAATAGATCGTAGTCTTCAGTACAGTGGGTCCTTGAAACGCAATGTAGAGAAAAACTGACTGGCCCCTATGGGATAAAATTTGTATTTATGCGTGTGATCAAGTCGTGTTTTTTTTTAGGAAATTAATTGTTAATTTTTACAGACGTGGACAACGTATTACAAAGGATGACTATTGTTGGCGTAATATTGAGCTTCCGGCAACTGGCACAAGGGGCATTAGTGGATGTTCTTGAAGAGCGCATCCCATTCCTACTCAGCTCGATACTTGATTTCCGCCACCATTTGCCTACTAGCGATCCCATGGTAATTAAACTAAATGAAGCAGCAAGATTTGAGCCGAGAGTGAATCTCTGTTCCTAACTACCTATCACTTCCCATAAAATGACTGGAGCTTTTTGTGTAGGCCCCTACTTTGATGTTTGTTTCAAAGTTTAGTCATTTTCTGTGTCCATTAAATTGTATCTCAAAACAATTTGTACATTCTTACGCTACAATTCAAATTTCAAAAGTACAGCAGTATTTTACTGTCAAGATCCAACTTGATTGGATTATTTCAATTTTTGTGACTGAATACACACAAAAGACAATAAAAACAGAGTGAAATTTTTTAACAGTCGAGTTCTTAGTGAAAACGATTGATTTTTTGCTAGAAAGTTGAATTGAAAATACAAATATTTTCAAATTTGAGTTTCAGTATACGTCTATGATGTTCTTAAAATTATTCATTTACTTGTTTGCAAGCAAGCATTCATTCATTTTCTTTCTACGGCAGTCATTTACTATTACGTAGTATTTTCATTTTTCCTGGTCAGTTTTTAGTAACTTATATCAACCACCTACACTGTAAGTTGATGAACCTTGCTATCTTTTGACTGATTGTAGGTAGTAAGCGAGATGGCATCAGCCTCTGGTTTGAGCTGCAAAGTAGACCCAACACTGGTGGCTGCTCTTAGAAATCAAAAGAATGGTAAATATTTGATACGTAACTTGTCATACTCTCTTGGTAATTATTTGGTGTAATTGCATACACTGAATCTGGCTTATAATCATGTCTATGTATCGTTTAATTGTGATGGCATTTGCGTAGAACTGTAGGTTGAGGTTTTTTTTCAAGTGTGGTATTTAATTATAAAATTAGTCATAAAAGCGCGTCAAACTTGACCCATAATTATTCGTTTTTTTTCCCCTCCCCTCTCGCAGCTTGTGAATGTAATGTAGACTAACTAGAAATCTTGACTACTGTGGTGTATTTTAATTTTTTCAATTATTAAAAATTTCAACCATTCATGCACAATGTTGGCTGTTTGTCAAACGTATTGATCAATACGTTTGCCTCGAAAACCTTATAGGTTGAACTAGTGATATCGAGCACCTTCCTGTTGATTGTTTGACATTGAATTTGTGCCAGCGAGAGTAATCGACTAATCATCAATGAATAATGGCGTCAAGTTGTAGCCATTCACTATAGGCTTGGATGCATGCTAGATAGGAAAGTTGATTTATTTAGCCTGCACTATTCACAGGATATACAAGCATTTACCAGTGCTTTTGTGGGGAATTTTTTTCCTAATTGAACTTTGTATTGGATTTCCTGCAGAAACTGACGAGGACGAACATTTGCTTGCGTGTCTCCTGATGGTGTTCGTGGCCGTATCAATCCCCAAACTGGCACGCAACGAGAATTCGTTTTACCGAGCATCACTAGAAGGTCATGCTAATAATATCCACTGCATGGCTGCTGCAGTGAACAACATATTTGGTGCTCTCTTCACAATATGTGGTCAAGGAGATATTGAAGACAGAATGAAAGAGTTTCTAGCTGTAAGTTACTCTTCAAACAGACCTTCATTCTAGTGATGCCTTCGGGTAACAAACTAGGAAGCGGGTACCTGCCAAAATTTCGATAAAAATGTTAATCACCTCTTCTTTACAATTTTTTTCTTGCATTTTTGCAGTCATTTTAATACCGCTGTTTCATCAAGGTCGAATATCGTGTCTTCCGACTTACAAAAAAAAATTCATTCCTATATTGACTGTTAATCAGCTGACCCATAAATATAAGTCGTTTGATGACAAGTCTCCAGATTCACAGACAAAAAACATCATATTTTGGACCAACAAATTGAAAGGATTATTCTTGTTCTTGTTAATTAATAGCAGGTAAAGAGCTATTGTAAGTATCTATATATATAAGTTTCCATCAAATGTCCTCCCTATTCATGAGCCGTGATGGTCGGATGTGTCCATCCCTCAACAATGGCCTAAGAAAGTGTACCCTCAAGGCAATATCTTTTAGGTTTTACGCGTGCATCATGACTCTGGGAGGGAAATGACAAAAATGTAAGGACAATTATTTGAGACTGAGTTTGCTTCAATGGCTCTCGTTCGGCCACACTCTTGTGGTTAAATTCAATTTTCAATGTTCTGAGTAGGCCTACCCGAGTAATGTACTTCCCCGAGTTTCAAATGAACGAGGCTTTACTGTAATCGTTATTAGGCTATGCAGTTCAGCGCTAAAATATTTGTTGTTTTTCAAGCTGGCTTCTTCAAGTTTGCTACGTCTTGGTCAAGAGGCCGACAAGGAAATGATACGGAACCGTGAGTCCGTCTATCTTCTGCTAGATGAGGTAAGACTTCATTTGTGGACATGATTTACTGATATCAGTGCTGTTACTGTTTTCTTCGACGCAAGCTCGGTCATCAATTTTTTATTTTTAAGAAATCATTGATAATGTAGAAAAAAATTAATATCATCAGGAGTAGACATTTTATTATTTTTTTAGAATTTTTAAAATTGCTGTGAATTTCTGTGAAATTTCAGCATTAATTGGTGATGAAGAGAAATGTCAGATGGACAACCCTATCCAGATCCCCCCCAAAAAGTTGTTGAAAATTGAGGTGTCAACTTTCAATCAACTTTGAAATGAATGAATGAAAAGCAATAAAATCCTAAAAGTAAAAACCCCAATTTTAAGTGAAGCGGTGGGCTTTTTTTCCAACAATCCTGACTGATATTAAATTTGAAAAAACTAGAGTCTACTATGTGTGTGTCTCGGCGTACTTACCAATTGAACATATCTGATTTTACATCACGCCAAATGTGGTTTCCATCTGAGTCGCAACTATTGTGTGAAACAAACCAAGTAATTCTGTAAATGTAGTTCAGTTTTCTGTTTTTACCCGTCTCGTTATTTATTACTGTTGGTATGTATGCTGAGTAGGTAGTTTTTGACATCCTCAATCCTCGCACAACACAAATGTGTGCGAGCTAATTAAATGTAACTATAGATGTTGTAGCATTATAAGTTACACAACATTTTGAATATGCAGACTTAGTGATTAAGTATTTTTTAATGTCAATTATTAAACATGTGTTGAAGGTATTGTGAAAAAAAAAAAAAAAAATATATATATATATATATATATATATAAATATATATATATATATATGTATATATATATATATATATATATATATATATATATATATATATATATATATATATATATATACACATGTATATATATATATACATGTATATATATATATATATATATATATATATATATATATATATATATATATATATATATATATATATATATATATATATACATATATATATATATATATATATATGTATATATTAGGGGTGTCAGCGGGTACCCGGGTACCGGGGCCGGGTACACAACTACCCGACTCCAATATTCCTTACCCGGAAAACTGCCACTTTTCACAACGCGAGCTTTTGTTCTTCATTTTCAATGACAGAAAACTTTTCAAAAAAAGCGCGCTTGTGTGGAGGGAAAAACGAAAGAATTTAGGTCTCACTACTCTAACACTCCCTTCCCCCCCCCCCCCCCTCCAACACTGTAGCAACTACAGTTGTAACACTTCTGCATTCCGCTTAAACACATGGCACTTTGTTCACAAAAAAAAGAGGGACATACCACATTCACTCAAGTTGACTCAACCAATGTGTTTGGGTAGATTATGTTGTGCTGAGAGGGTCAGTGATATGATATGAGCAGACCGCTTATAGTTGCAACAATAATAATGGTAACCTAAAGATGGTAAATAAGACGATAAAATGCATTTGAATGAAAGTAGATAAGCATAGTTAAGATTGAAAAAGAATTGATTACCCGGGTAATGACGACGGGGGCCCGACTCCAAAAATTGCTACCCGCCGACATATCATATATATATTATATGTATATATATATTTATATATATATATATATATATATATATATATATATATATATATATTTATAGATAGATATAGATAGATAGATAGATAGATGGATGGATGGATAGATAGATAGATAGATAGATAGATAGATGGATGGATGGATGGATAGATAGATAGATAGATAGATAGATGGATGGATGGATGGATGGATAGATGGATGGATGGATGGATGGATGGATGGATGGATGGATGGATGGATGGATGGATGGATGGATGGATGGATGGATGGATGGATGGATGGATGGATGGATGGATGGATGGATGGATGGATGGATGGATGGATGGATGGATGGATAGATAGATAGATAGATAGATAGATAGATAGATAGATGTACACTCAATTCTGTAAACATTTGGATTAATTGAACAAAAATGTACACTGTTAGAATAACTCGTAATATTGAAAGATGTTGCACGGAAAATGTTTACAAAAGTTTTGGAAACATTGTGTTAAGTGTTTTATGAGTGACGCAAAGTGTTTTTCATATGAAACATCACTACAATTTGAAAAATCGACAAAATGCTCATCTGACCTTGGGTTTGTTTGTTAAGCATCTGTTGGACTTGAGTTTTGTATGTGATTTTAGATTGTTCAAGAATCGCCATTCTTAACCATGGATCTTCTCGAGTCCTGCTTCCCGTATGCTCTTATCCGTAATGCGTACCATGCAGTCTACAAACAGGAGCATGCACAAGTTTAATGATTCTACGATTGGGAAAATGTTACTATATAGAGGTTTTGAAGGTCAGTATTGAGTCAGTGGATTAGGGTATGAGATGAATGAATGGTAAGGGGGGGGGGGGGGGGGTACTCATTAAACTAGTGTTATATGGGCAGAACAGTTGGATTTCGGTTACACAATGGGAACGAGAACAACACATGATACTAAGTATCAGTAATCATGTTGATAGGATCTAATAAATACAATAATGCCCTGGTATATAATATAAGTAAGGGTGTGCAAGTTTGAGTTCAAGTTTGAGAGAAAATAGCAAGTTTCGAGTTCAGTTCAAAAAATGAAAAAAAAAATCGAGTTTAAAAAAAAATGGTGGGCCCTATTGAATATCAAGTTTCCAGTTGGTTTCGAGTAGAGTAAATACAGTAATCCCTCGGTAATTCGAATTCCGAGGGACCGCAGAAATAATCTAATTGA
This sequence comes from Brachyptera risi, assembly GCA_964007535.1. Classification (NCBI taxonomy): domain Eukaryota; kingdom Metazoa; phylum Arthropoda; class Insecta; order Plecoptera; family Taeniopterygidae; genus Brachyptera; species Brachyptera risi. The sequence continues at coordinate 71,427,314 of OZ023327.1, read as the reverse complement.
AAAAAAATGATATATGGTATTCAGTTTGTGTTGTATAGTGAACTGTCATTAATTCCAATCACGAGAGACCCCAAAAAATCAGAGTTTTAATTAAGAAGAAAAATGTTATAAAGATATAATATAAATGAAATTATAAAGAAGAAAGCGTGTCAGCGATGTTCGGTCAAAAATCGACAATACCCAACTAAATATGGTCATTTTCCAGTCACCAGCAATTATCTAGATTGCTATCTTCAATGGTATAATGTATTTTAATATGCTCTATAATAGTAATTTATTCTCATGCAGATACTTCAAGTATGCCTCATTGTTGTCAAAATGTTGACACAGAGAAATAGCTCTTTTTGAAATCCCTCGACATCCCTGACCATTACCAAATTGAGTTTATTGTTAATGTAGTTGAAGCATCTAAATTTTAATCGTAGATTGATAAATCATGATAGACGAGTATTAGAAAATATGTATAAAAATAATGCTCCTTCAATAACCTATACTATAATAACTTTAGTTTGTATATAAAATTATAACCTACATTCTATTATGCTGTTTGCATATATTTTTCCTTGACCAATTATGTTTAGAAATTTTTAATCAAACCTATATCTGTGAAACCATTCTCTAATTAAGTGAATAACCAAGTTATTGATCTAGGTACCCCAGTTAAATTGCATTTTCACTATAATTTAAGATACAGTGATGGGAATTTTTGTATTACTATAAAAATGTACTAGACGTAGGTAAATTTACCATCCCATCGCGATCTTATGGAATCGTCAGTGGAAAACTGGATTAATTCAGTAGCTAAAGCCTGACTTGGAAACAGTTGTCATCAAGTCCCACATATATGGTTTTTGTCCATCTATTGCCTGCTCATTTTTACCCCCAAATAACCTAACTGTTGGTGTGGTTGCTGTGTTAAGGCTGTTTCAAGATCAGGGTGATGGATTGTTTTTAACAATTCATTATGATTTCAGAGCTAAACTGTCATAATTATTTTACTTGGAAGTTGGAACTTGGTGGATGCATTATTTTGGTTTGTTCACTGATGTTAAATAGCTAGTGAAATAAATACCTATGTCGGTGATATTATTACAAGTAAACGAAAGAGCAATTGTGAAATGTGATTCTTTATTACAGACTTGGTACCTATATTGCAATTACTGTACTGTTGTATTTTGTAATAATATCAGCCTACAATCAAAAATTAGCATTCTGGTAATTTTGATATGTAAGTATGTACGTAAATTGATAGTATTTGAATACACACTACAATTTATAAAAATTGATAGTTGATAGTGTGGATAGGAAACACTTTTACCTACTCATATGTGAACGCTTCGTTCTTGTACCATACTGTTCAACTGCAAACGGTTGATGAATTATTTGTTTTAATCAGCCCTTCTTGAGAGATTTTGATAATAAGTTCTCCTTTGATGTCTCTTTATTTTGTAGTGTTTATAGTCAACAGTTATAGGCATATTTATGCAATTACATTGTAAATAATTCCAGTAAAAACTGTTGCTTCATGTGTGTGGTCACGTATTCCAGGCATATTTACGACATAGGCATGATTATAATTATTTATCGATTTCTCATCTACATAACAATTCAGTAGTACACCTACACCTATGTATTTGGAGGTGGAGGTAGAATAGTTTACAAGTGAAAACTGTTTTATTGTTTCATCCAGTTCTCGTGATGCTGTTGTCAAGAGATCTAAATACCATGTGTATTATACAAGTTTTCAATCAATATTAATACTGTATGTATTTATTTTCTAATCAAACACGTAGTATAAAATACAATTTTTCTAGCCATCTGTTGTTGGTTCATTTCTACAAATAATAGATATTCTTCTGTCCTTGTAGATAGCTTCTCCTTTGAATGATGAATGATCATTTCCCAATATTTCATGTGTGTAATCGTACCTTGCTAAACCCCTGAAAATGATGAACATTGGTTGTTACTACTAGTAATTTTATAGTAAAAAGCAAAATTGTAGGTTAGCTACTGCCAATTCATATTTTTGATATTGTAGAAACAGTTGAAAGTTTTGAGAAATTAGAACTGGGGTCAATTGTGTAACTTTGTCACTTCACTTGTCGATCGATATGTCATCTCACCTCGATCAACATCTAAAATGGTTGGTGTCCAACTCATTGTCGATCACCTTCTTCGACAAGCTACCGAGAGTCAAATACATGTCGGTATCTAGTTGCCACTTTGGCAAGACCCAAGAAAGTGGCAGGCAATATCAAATCTATAATAGTTTCAAGAATATATTTCAAATAAATAAATCATCAATGAAGACTGATATTTGCTAAATGATTATATGCAATATAAATGGAATCAATACATGCCTCTTTATGTACGAGAAAACGTAAGATATGTCCAACATTTGAACAGCAAAACTATGAGTTGATTCTAGGCACAGCCAAAGTAAATACACGAAAACAAATAGCACAGTCAAAAGCGTGCACGGTCTTCTATAGTTCTCAACAAATATTTGAGCAATTTGGCCTGTGAGAAGGATGCAGATGGTATATAAATCTAAAACACAGTCTCTCAAGTTCTGTCTTTACGTATGGTCATTGGTCATTGCGCTACTATTGGTCAATTATATATTGCCATGCTAAATGATGTACTATCGTGACGAAACACATACGTCAAATGAGATCTCGTGCCGACTATAGAGTTCACTGCGAGAAGTCCAACGAAAGTGTCGGACAATAGGGGTAAGCGAGAACTTTTAGGGCAGGGTAGGCATGTGCCATACACTTCTAGATGTATTGTGTTTTTTGTTATTAATAACAATTTACAGAATTGGTAACCTATATTATACGTTTGTTGTTGATATTCCCTCTTTACCCGTCTGTGTATAGCAATTCAATTACGACAGGCGGCAAGCTGCATGGTGATTGTATAGTTGGGGTACTGCCGCTATTGTATATAAAGCCAGCATATCATAATATTATATGCATTTTCTTTGAATTTACCGATCGACACAATTACCTACAGTCTACTCGGTCCCACGCAGTCAGACTGGCTACTGAAACGCATGATGACTTTGATGTAGGTACCGCTGGGTTATAATTTATGAAATGTGCTGGATTTTCAGTGTATTGAATGTTTGTTTTCTTAAATATTGCTTATTCAGTTATTTGCAGCAAATGCAAAATTGTCCATCAGATAATCAGAAGCAGTCTAGCAGACGTACTGAGTGGTTCATTTGTTCTATTGTACTTTTATATGCAAGACAATTCAGCATGTAAATATGATAGTTATAAGTTGTGTGGAGTGTTAGATCCTGTTATTATAAATCTGACATGAATATAAAAATCGTGTGTTGAAAACTATACTGAAATGGCTGCAAGTGGCAAGAAAAGTGAAGTTGAACACTCCTACGCAATCAAAATGATCTTCTTTCTTCAAATCTAACACTGAGCCTCTTCCATTGCTGACGAAATGTAAGTTACATCTAAATTATTATGAGTTATGATGAATATTATTTTCTCAATTATGAAAGGAAACCACCCGATAATGTTCCAAAACTATACAGATCTAAGTAAAGGCTATATAATGTGAAAAAGTTTGAAGTTGATAGCTGAAGCCGAAAAAAAACAACATTAAAACCAACCCCAATTTTATTTGTATTTTGATATTTTCATGTAATGGTTGCAGCTACAAATAAATCACTATGTATAAAATTGCTTGTTTCTATCGTAAACAGTGTTGAAAGTTTGAAAATATTTCATATAAATTGTTATATTTTAATCACAAGATTTTGAACTCACAACATTTTTTGTCAATTCAAGAAGAGATATATAGTTGCACAAATCAGCCATGCACTGTTTTACATTTTAGTAAAAATTGGTATAATTATGCGTAATCAAAATTATAAAATACTCATGTCCTGCTGAATCCTATATTATGACAATCCAACCTTACTACGATACCAAAAGAAGACTGTGGATGTTACTATAAACCTAAAAATAACAGGAAAAAGTATGCATTTTCAAGAAATTCCCTGCGGGGCTGAGACCCCCGTATTGGGTTCCTTCTATCCACCTTAACTTTTTACTGGTGCCCACCCTAATAGTAAACCCTGTGCACGCCTATGTAATAGACCAATAGTATACATTTTTATGTATGAATCTGGTGACAGGAAAAGAAAGAACAGCAGCTACCGAGATTCATGGGTAGAGAAAGGCCTACTCATAGTGGAGAGCCCGTAGATAGAACACAGAGATGAATCTTTACATCTTTATTTAGCAATAAGCTATAGTTTTTATTCATTACATTACATTCAGAGCTATGCCAGCAGGAGCTACAAGGTACGTTTACACGTCTGCTTTGTGCAACATGGTTGAAGCAACAGGCAACATGCGCAGTGCGCTCAGTGCACAAATCCGTTCACTGTTGAGCGCTGTGATGACGCTCAACTTCAACTTCTAATTGTAGTTATGGTACCACGAACAATTCTTTAGACTTTCACCAAATGTTCCAACGAAACTTTATGAGCTTCCTTATATTTTTGGACCAATAATTACATAAATAACAATGCCAAAAACTGATATAGTATCTCCTGCAGACCAGTTTGCAAATAACGATCGTCAAGTTAGGCCTGACAGTTCAGAGATGTAAACAAAACTCCCCGTTGCATTGTAGGCCACAGCGCACGTTGAAAGTAGAAAAGATGAACCTAGCCAATCTCTCAGCGCGTGCAACTCGGAGAAACTTATTCTGATTGGTCGAAGAACGTTGCAGGTTGCTAGAGCATGTTGCACGTAACACAAAGCACAAGTGTATATGTACCTCTTCAGACTCACACTAGGATCACCCTTGCCAAATTGGTAAATAATGAGGATCGAGAATGATGTGCTGCTGCATTTATGGGACTCTAGCACAATACATTATTCTAATTTCTTTCCACAACTCAACTTACTACCTTTTCTTACACGTATTAGTTACCGGTATCTCTGCCATCTTCCTCTAAATATCTCATAATTTCCTGTTTATGCCATCCCCATCATAAGTGCAGTAGTATACATCCTCCCACAAACTTCATGCAATCTAATGATAATCAGGCGCAATAAACCCCAATATCCACCGCTGATCGTTGGCTCAAATCAAAATCATATGATATGCTTGACCTTGGGGACTTGGACCTTCATGTAAAAAGGTTGCGGTGACGATTATGAACTGAGTTTTACGAAGGTTGCGGTTACAAACAGTATTTCAGAAAGGTCCTGGTTATGATTATGGTTATCGCCCTGCTTGACCTTGAATAATATGTCACACATACTCAAATTATAAAACCTCATACTTATTTGGATTAGATGCTTGTTGGTACAAGGCGTGTGCCTACTTTCCATGGGTCTGAGATGTACTGTACCCAAAGTATCAGACTGTTCTCACTGCCGGTACTTACTTCATAATATATAAAGATCTTCTTTTCAACAATATTTCAATAGATTTTGTTTTTTCGTTGTCATGAGTTAGTCGCATTACACAGTTGGACAACAAACTCAATCCAGCTATAGTATTCCCACAAAACTAGAACATACATAAAATGAAACATATAATGAGCTTTATTTCTGAATTCTTACTAATGTCAAAGGCCATGAATAATAATCAATGACATAACTAGGAGTTATGGGCAAAGAGCTATTTAGGCCCCTATTTTTTTGTCTTGTTCGTACTAATTGAACGTGTGTTACGATGTCATGGTCTTCAGACTTACAGCAATTAATAACCAGACTTCTCTGTTATACCTTTACATTAGGTACAAAATCATATGAATCCACAGTTTTGCCGAAGGCGGGAAAAAATTGGAGCTCTTTGAAACTAAACAAGATAAATAGACCAATACCTTTTGAACATGAAAATATAAGATTTCTAATGCACACGTAGTACAAGCCTTATAAGGTATAGCAGGGCCAACTATTATCCTTGTTTTTTATTGTCAACTGAAAATTATCTAATTGTTGTTCAGGTTCATTTAAAGTACCCCTACTGAAATTAGACAGCAAATCACGTCCCTAAAACGTCCCTATTTTGTTCGTGAAAAGTATGTAAAATGTATCTGTTTCGGTCAGACGAAACACCTGTGAATGGGTACAGAAAGCACTACTGTTACGGCCGTTGTTTATTCCTACTTGGTCAGTAAAATGTCTGTTTCGGCCTTTATTTGTCCCTACTTGGTCCGTAAAATGTCCTTGTTTTGGCCGTTGTTTGTTCATACTTGGCCCGTGCATTGCCCCTGCTCTATGTGACAATTACTTTTTCATAACTCGAGTTATGATAATAATTATAATTATGCCCAATTCATCATCAAATTAACTGTTGAATCACGCAGTGTTCATGTGACGCATACAAATAGAGAACATCTTTTTGAGGTTCAGATGAGCAGCTAATGTATTATTTTTTGCTAGAAATAATAATACATCTATCCAATCATTTAGCTGTGGGCCGCACCCCCCAAAACCATGTTTTTCTTTTGCGCGCGTCACAGAAAACAGCGTAATCCATAATTTAATTCATGGTACAAAATTGGGCTGCAATTATTCAGAGAGTTATTAGACGAGCTTTAGCGAGGATTCAATTTGACATACTGAAAAAAATTGGTGTTCGTTTTTATGTTTTTTTGTCGGTTCTCCACAGGTCAAACGGCTACAGCTATCAACTTCAAACTTTTTTTCGTCATGGTTCCTCATCTAACTTGGATCTGTATAGTTTTGTGGCATTATCGGGTGATAACTTTTTTTTTTATGAATTTTAGAAATTTCAAAAATCCCCATTAGAATAACCCGGAGGAAAATACTTGAAAAATCAAAATTTTTCAAGACCTCTCAAATTTTCGCCGAATATAAAGGAAACTATTCAGCACATTTTGAGAGATTTTTCGCATCAATCGGATGAGAAATAACGAAGAAAACGCATTTATAAAGCATTTTCCCATCAATTTAGGCTATTACGGGAACCAATTAAATCTATAGCAACAAGTGTCACCAATTAATTCAAAACGATTGAAATGAATGAAGAGGAAGGCCGTGACATAACTGATTCTCGTGAGGTTTTTGAACGTTTGGAGTGATCCAAGGTCTGTAGATGTAGATTGGGTTGACAAATTATTTTTCATTCTAGATTTCTATACCCCTAAGCTCGTCTAACAACGCGCATCCCGCGTTTTCCTAGTGTAAGGGTAACATGTAAAACAGGGGCAATACACGTAAAGTAGTTTTCTGAACCCTTATTTGATACGCCATAGCTCGTCTTTTTGGAAGCAAAGAATTATACTGAGTCTTGACGACAGTCGGGACTATGCCATTTGATAGTAGAATCATGTAATCCACCCCCAAAGTAAATTGTCGAACAGGTTTTGCAAATTTGTTGAAGAAAGTTCTTCATTGCACTTTTTATCATTGTTAACTCAACAAGTACACGCTAGAAATTGGAAGATGATCACTGAATGCAGCAATGGAATATAGTGTGGCAGGTAAAAACTAGTTATTCACCCCCATTCCACCCTTGCTTCATGTCAGATGGTACATTCTTTGTGCCCGAGGCGATAAGTACTTTTAACACAATAACGTTTGACATTCCAATCGATTCCAAGAAACAGAAAACTTCTTGGAAGTTCTTTAAAACTTTATAGTCCGTCTAGAGTCGCTACATTTTCCCTGAAAAGTCACTATTTTGTCCGTAGAAAGTCGCTTTATTGTACGTGGAAAGTCCCCACGTTGTCCATGTTTTCCCCCTTTGGAGACAGAATTTTGGTCGATATATTGTCCGTGTTTTACCCCTATTTCGGCCGTTTAGTATCATTCTGTTTTCAGCCGTGATTTAACAGCATCTTTCTGTCGTCTGTTTGCCTATCTATGTATGGCCATGTTTCGTTCCTTAAAACTCAATTGTTCTTGTTTCGGCCGTGATATTTCAGTAAGGGTAAGATGCAGGATAATTTGGGGTTTTGAGCCTTCACTTACTTCCAGGCACGTTGGAAGGAGGGGAAGGAGGGGGAAACGACCCTCCTCTACTCTATATGCCCGAACACCCTCACAATCACTTACGGTCATCAGAATACATGCTTACTTCAAATGGTTAAATATGCTTCTAGAATGGTCAAACAAAAAAGGCTTGAAAATTGTCGCCTATGACAGCTGGGGCTACGCTCCAGGCTCCGTTTGTACGAGAGCATCTAGAAATATATTTATTTCTGATTTAAAACTATTCTCCCCCCCCCCTCCCCTCTACCCACCTACTCAAATCCAAGTTATTAAACACATGCTTTCTTCATTATGTATATTCTTGGGAGTTCTTACACGCACTATGTTCAAATATATTTTTAAAATGTAAAAAGCATCAAATCACGTCTCATTTATCATGAACAATAGTTTGCAGTTTTGAACAACATTTACTTGTTACAATAATGGAAATCATTTTAAACATGAACTAAAATATTGAGAGTAATAATTCAAAATAAAAATGAACATTAATTAACCATATAAAGTTGCTGGAATTTCAATGAAAATTGAAGATTATGCACACTGAAGTAGATGATAGCTACGGAAAATACTACTTGTAAAGTGGCTTCTTAACTAGAACTCTGGTGTAATAAATGATGAAACATAGATCTTGGTACTTGACTTTAGTCTCCAATTATGTCTCACAGGGAATGTTGTGAAAATTGACTAGATTTTCATACAACTTTATACGTTTTGGGAACCCCCAATCATACTACATTTGATGCTTCCAGAATTACACCATGAAAATTATAATGCAAATTTGTAAATAATTTCAGACAAGGGACAAGCCCTAATTCCACATTTATTTTTTGAGGATCCTTGATACTTTTTAGAAGATGCAACATTGGCCATGCACCACGCTCAGTGCCATGGGCCCTCGGGCGGTAGTTATGCTACTAATGCTAATATATAGTACCGGTAGTTGAAAAATTGAAGGATAAACATTTCAACAAATTGACAACTGTTTTCTCAAACATGAATATTCCTTCAAGTTTTTTCCCCCTACAATCGTTGCAAGCTTTTTGTCTTATAATTTATAAGGTCTTTACTGACACTGGGCACACATTATTTTATACAGTCACAAATACATACTCTAGAACTATCAATGTGTGGTTTTATAAAGCCTTTTTCTGCAAGGTCTAAAACATGAACCAAACTGAGGGTTGGTGTTCCAGGTGGGAAAGCAATATCTCGTACTCTCTGGAGTATGGAAGTATTTGGTACATTCCACTGTAACCGCTCGGTCTCTCGAAATCCATGGATTGCCTAAAAAGATATATTTTTCAACATTATTTATTACAAATTATTGTGACATCTTCGATAGCATTGTTTGCTATATTGAACAAAAACTGGTACATTTTTTTTACAAACAAAGTTCAATCAGATTTATGCTAACAATTAAATTTTGTGTTCCTATTACTTATTGTAAGCAAGCTTACATTTAAATTCTCTGGCTGATTTTGCTTCAATGATGATGATTATTGTTTGCTCAACGGCTCCACCAGCAGCTAGGTTATACGGGGGTATGAATGAGCAGGTGATAATGAAACTATGAAGTGATGATAAGTGAAAGGACGTTTACAAAAAAACCATGCCTTAAATGTGGGACTCAAACCTGCACCCAACTGTGACTCAAGTTTCTAGAGCAGTGCCGTAGCTGACTGATCAACGGGGGGAGGCTATTTTGCTTCACGCACATTGATTGATAATAGATTATACTGTCTTATACCTAGATAGAAAAGTGATTTTTTTTGTCATCAGTTTTGTACATACAAATAAAAACACTGAACAGTCAAATACAATCCACAAAGTCTCCAAGGTAGACTTGACTGTGGGGAGAGAAACAAAATTATATCTGTATATTGCTTAGCTCTAGTATCTCTAATTATAATCTCTAATTATCTCTAATATCTCTAATATATCTCTAATTATAATAATTATAGGCTTACTACTACATGCAAGAGAAAACTGATCAATTGCCTTGTATTGTACGGTATATGGACATTATTGATCTTATTTACTGGTAGCTTATTTTCTGAATACTCAGGAAACATTCTATTATTTGATAATTTCACTGATTAACGTACCATGGGCAATTTTTGTTCGATATTCGCGTTTTTGGTGTTTTCTGATAGGGCCTAGATCTTCTTTATATCTATGGTGTGTAGTTTGGACATTTTGTAGCCTATTTTGTTCGTTTAAATATGTTTTGTACTCACTTGAAATTGATGCTTTGTGATACGACAAAGGTGGACAGTAGGTTAGGTTTTTAAGGTTAGGTTAGTGTCCAAACCTCGTGCATACCGCCGGCAGGCGGAACGGAGCATATATACTTCAATTTTTTTTTTAAATATAAAAAAATGATGAAGAAATAGGCGTGGTACGTTAATCAGTAAATTTATCGTTCATTTATGTCAAATGAAAATGCCATTGTAGAGAATTGTTACTCAGAAAGTACGGTGAGGTTTTACTATAGTAGGTCTATATTGCGCACAATTAAACGTGTAGGCTATCTGATGACAAATATGAAGTTATCCTGTTCAAGTATCCTATCTTTTTTCTTTATTTTTCATTGATCATAATCAACATGTACTTTAACGTTCAAGTTATTGTCTATCATGATACCGGTACCTACATCTTAAATGTATTTACAAATTTGATTTTTTCGTTCTCGAGTTTGACATGCCTATTCTGGCTACAACTATGTCCCTTTAGGCAACCAGTACCTACATTCCTTTGGTTTTATCAACACTCAACTTTGAACAGTCGATACACAACTAAAAATCAACTATTTCTATGACATTGGCATGTCATTCATCGGCATATCATATTGGCATCGCCTGCATCCTTTAATGTAATCCTTTAATCCCTTGAAATGTAGTCAGAAAATGACATGCTTTGTCCACTTACATCATCCCAGTGATCAAATTCATAGTGTAGTCGCTTTAGGTAAGGTTCTACTTCATCAAACAAAGATTTTTCTTCGCTCTCATTTAAGAAGTCTTCAATTACGATCATATCTTTTATGACCTCAGCATCAGGGCCATCAATAAAAGTCATGTAATTAGTCCAATTGTTTGAGCCATTTCCAATAGAGGTAGTACTATTCCTCTTAAGCATACGTAAGTCCAATACTAGCCTACTATTAAGGTGAATACATTTTGAGCTTGTAATTCTATGAAGTATGCCCATGTTCAGGAAATACAGCAATGACATTTTAATATTTTTCAATTATTTGACATTGTCTTACACCTTTGATCAAAACTTCGTAGCACAAGTCAACGTTTTACACATAAGAGTAATTATAGGGGTCAATATGTACGTGATTATAATGCTTATTCTACTTATAAACCAAAGATTTTTCAAAACACATTCTAATTTCTAACCTATCCTGAACAAATCATGTGTTGTACTTTGATAGCCAATGCGCACGCAGTATTCCATATCACCGCCTTCTCGTAAAATCCATATTCAGCCAATCACATGAGTAATAAAACGTGGGAAATGAGAATATCAGTATTCGTAGTAGAAGATTTATTTTAGCACTAAATGCTATTTTTGTCATACATTTGGTTACAAATAATTTCATAACATTCAATGAAAAAAAGAACCATAAAAAGAGAATGCTTACAAGAAAAGATGAAATGTTACATGTAATATTTGAATAAATGAATAATTTCCAATATTTGGGCTAAGCCATAGGGCTACCATCGTATGTCTATTTGTGAGTCGATGGTGGAATTGTTTCATGTTGTATTTAATATTGTAAAGCATATTTATTCAATTTGTATGCATAGCTTACTTTTATTGACGTTCTTTATTCTGTATTGTACAGTCAGCTATAATATTGAATAAATACAAATTCAAAGGTACCTTAATGTTGAAAGTTCAATGGCACTGATATTCAGTTTGTTGCTATGCGCAGGCTAGCCATGTAAACGTGGTTAATATTGGTTTTGTAGACGATTGAGAATCTTATTTCATTTCATATATTTATCTAAGGTTTTCATGGAAAACATGTATGAACCGATTGTATCATTTAATGTGTGGAAAGTACAATAGTGAAATTGAAGTTAACTCTTTAAATAATCTGTAACACTATAGTGAGCTTTGTTTAACAAGTGAGGCGTGATAGAAATCTTGAATTGTGATGAATCTAGGGCTTTTGTCTCTGCTGGTGGATAGTCAAGTAGTATTCTGCATGACTGCAAGACACCATTAGCAGTTACCTTTAGTCTGCAGAACACGTGGGCAATGCCAGCTGCACTCCTGGTATTGTAGCGATGGTGAGAGTTGTCATTAAAGAGAGTTGCATTATGCTACTTGAATGTACAGAGAGGGTAGTGGGAGAATATTCAGCTCCTAAAATGCTAGTCTACAGGATTCCCTTGAGATCAAATTCCCTTGATGCTCATTGCTCTGAAGTGCCGATGAGCCTCTGGGTTAGTTGCCTATAGTTGTTCGAGCCCCAGAAAATAGAACCATATTGGAGAATAGACTGCACACTACACACTTGACGTGTCAGAGTTCTGATAGCAAAGTTGACTTGAGCTAACTGGATAATAATGGTCAATGTGGCGTATCCAAGAGAGATGGTGATCCAGTTTCAGTCCCAAACAGTTGGACCATTTAGAGGCTTGCTGATGGACAGAAGTTCAGATTTCTTGTCATGTGGAGTAAGGATAATGATCTCAGTCTTTCCTGGTATAGAAGTAACTGGATTATAAACGTGAACTAGTTGGAAAAATCTGTTGGGGTCAAGGAAATTTTGTTGTCTAGAACGTTGATATCAGATACCCTGTATCAGAAACACTGGAAACATCCACGTATTGATTAATGTTGCGGTTATGTTATCAAGATACATACTTGGAGCCAAGTCGTTGACAAATAAGAGAAGAGGATTGGCTCAAGAGTTGAACCTTGTGGAACGCCATCTTCCATAGTATCCCAAGAAGACTCAAAGTCACTGTAAAGCTTTACCCTCTGTGATCTCTTGAGCAGGTATGAAAAAAACGTGCATACTCACTTGAGCTATGTAAAGACTATAGCCTGAATGATGACCGTTATAACTCAAATTGTTCAATTATCATTAATTCTATCTCATTTTTATTGAATTATTTTGTAATGTTGCACGTTTTTCTGAAAGTATTTCGGGTACTAGTATCGAGAGTATTTTTTCTTCTAGAGTGTCAAGTGAATTCAAACATTTTTCCTGAACAGGCAATTAGAGACACATTACATACCACTTTCATCTTGAGCCACACGTTTTGGTGGTTTTGACCAGCCAGTAAAAAATTAAGACCCAATAACCAATTTGGAAATTGAAAATATATAATTTAAATTACAAATTTATATTTAAAACTAGTTTCGTCGGCGGTAAAAAGAAATGTATGTTATAACATACATTTCTTTTTACCGCCGACGAAACTTGTTTTCTAGTTTTCAAAGATCCTGGCATTGGCACACACATGATGCATTCATGGGTAGGCCTATAATGGAGATGAATAAATAGAATAATACTTATCAATATGCTATGTAAAATGGATCTGCAGGAACAAACTCTTGGAGATGTTTCAAGTAAATTAGTCTGATATTATGTTCTTAAGCACAAATAGAATGAATAAATGCATACTAATTAATATAATAATAGTCTACTATTAATATAGATATGAATAATACTATTTAACATATTATGGAAAAATTCATCTGGAGGATTCACCACCATGAAAAGTTCAGTAGGCCTACTGTTGTTAGTCTGATTATATTCGTATACATACTACGTGAAAACAGCAATTTTACAATACATTAATTTGTTCGGATTATACACAAGTTTACGCAGCAGTGATTCTGTCTATAGGAGTATCATGTCCATTCCATGGTTTGAATTACCATTCTATTTTGCAGCGCGGCTGTATGTTGCAAATTGCCTGCGTTTACTGTACGTCACTTGATTTCATATTTCATTTGAATAAAATATTATAATATAACCCGACAGAAATTAGGACTTTGTCAATTTACGCGACGTGTAGGCGTAGATTGAGGGAGAATAAAATGGATATGAACATAGGCCCATGTTGTATCAACTGTTTAGCTCAGAAAATACGTGTTTCGTCCTATGAAAATTCATTCATTATTTTCCCGCGACTTTTCCAAAGAGAGGAGTGGTATCACGCTCCGCCTATGATATCACCTGGCATTCCTAATATGGAGGACCATGGCAAGAATTGTGCTTTGGGATTGGCTCAGAGAGAGATTGATTGATGGCCTCGTAAATATACTACGTTGTCTGGGGAATTTAGGTAGATATTCTGCTCCATTTGGTTATTTTAGTATGCATTTAACCATACAGAGATTTGTACTATCTTTCACCATGCAAATGATTGGTATTGATATGCTATCTAACCTAGTTTTGGACAGCATTTGCATTGAACGTGTATAGTGCCTGATTTGACTAGCTTGTATCATCCCACAATAAACATTGCAACACTCTATTTTAGCGATACTAGCTGCTTAGACTACTACTGCGCCACACTACTCCCAGCGTCAATTTTTAGAAGATTTCACCGTCAGTGAAAGACGGAGCGAGGGTCGTTTGTGAGTCGACTGGTAGTGGGGAGCTAAATTATAACGATAGTGTGGCGTGTTAGTGTGACTAGCTACCTTCGAATAGTGTAGTGGTGGAAATAGTCAATATATTATGGTCTAAAACAACCATGGTAAGTGTGAACTATATCAATAACTCATGTCATGTGTTCCGAACGTGATTGTATTCGGGTGGTGGGGGGAGGGGGGGATGTCGTGTTAAATGCTGCTGTCAGCTCACTTGGCTTATTGACATTTAACCATGCGTCCACCCTCGATAGGCTCTAGACTCTCCACAACTCGGAACCGAACGAGAAGACTGACATTTGGCACTAGGGCCTATTTGTTCAAGTGTTCGTGTTTCTATTTTGAGCCTTTCATAATCTACAGAGTCTCTTCTTTTTATGTAGTCTTGATGAGGGGAGATACTGCACCCCGAATTGGACCTTGGAAACACGTGGTACCCATACCAAGAAAGTGTATTCGTATTTCTATGTAGTGCTGCTGATAGTGTAACACTATCACAGCGAAGCGTAGCTAGCTTCAAAGTGTTCATCATTATAATAATCTCGTCAAGTTTATCAACTTGTGTCCACGGTAGGAGCTTCTGTGGGATCTCGTACCCAAGGACACTGTGGGGTGGGGTATTATTTACTGGCTGGGTTATTAAGCTAGTTGTTAATGTTAATCACATGGCCTTCTCTGTCTTTTTGACACGCCTACGGTACAATATAGTCATAATGTATTGGTAATGTGGACAGAGAAAATCATTGTATTATTGCTCAACACAGTAAAAGAACGAGTATAAATTTGATTAACAATAATCATTCCTCCATTGCTTATTTAAAAACTATACCAATTTATTTGAATCAATGCTAACAAACCGATATTCTATGGTCATAATTAATTTCTTTCGGATCAGCTGTTCGAGTATGACGTTGAATGTTCACTTTTGCTACTAGATGGCAGGCTGGTCTTGAAAAACCAGTTGTAGTGCCAACTACATTGCCAACCTTCGGTTCTAACAACCACTTTGTCACCGTTCACTTTTGATGGTTGATAATTGTAATTAGCAGTTGAGCCAGGGAGGTGGCCATAGAGGTGTAAGCTAGCATTACATGGGACACCTAATTACACCAACAATTAGAAAACGTACGGTTATTTTATTAAACGTCCGCCTGTAAATTATCATTGAGAACCAGATGGATATTTCTCATATAGTATATACATTTGTAGTAAATGCTGAATACAGTACCAGTAGGCAAAATATTAACATAAAACACGACCTATCCCAATGTTTTGAACTGTGCCAAATTAGCTAGGTTGAACACCCAAACACAAGTGGTGCCAAAATTGGCGTAGGTTTCTTCTGAATTAATTTAATCGATAATTAGGTTTGGTTACACATTATTGTTCAGGCACCTAAGCAATATTTCTTCGATTCGAATTTTCAACTGCGCTCTTATCTTGTGATTCAAGTTTTCGTCAAAATGATTGACCTTTGTGGACCTTTTATCAGAGACTACCAAGAGGCAGTTTTCTAATCATATCGATGCCAAAACATCCAAGGACTAGCAAATATACGGTACAGGGTGTTTCACGCTTTTCTTCCTCTATTAAATATATCAGTAGCGGTACTTGAGATGCATTACCGTACATTCCTTCATTTCTTTCGTCGACTTTATTACAAGGAATTACAGAGAAGAAAGAAATATTATGTTCTACTAGTATAAGTACTTAAGTAGTGCGTTTTCGTACAATCCCGTGGTTCTAGATTTAGTTATAAAATAGCGTGATGGTTGATTCTTAGCACTCAATATTGTTTTGCTGTGCTATTCCCAGTTTGTGTGACCCTGGCAAAAAGAATCTTAACATTTTTCGAATGCATGGTGAAGTATGAGTTTTGTAAGTTAGCCCATAGATCAGCATAAGTCAATCAAGAGGCAAGACTTCCAATTCATAAGCTGCAACAAATTTTGTGAAAAATTACAATTTTTTATGTGATTTATGTGTTTTTGGAGAAATCTAGAATGATGCGATAAAAAAAATATACTGCTCATATTAGACCACGTCATTAAAGAAATATCTCGTGGCTATTCTAAACACCTGAAAAATAAGATGAAAAATACTAAACAAATCTCGTGTTACGTTTACTTTGTAAACGGCCGCCCTCCTTAGGCCGTAGGTCAGTCAACTAAAGCACAGCTTTAGAAACTGAAATCACCGTTGGGGTTGGGGGAGTCCAGCATAAGGAAAGGGTTTTTGTAAACGTACTGTCACTTATCATCACTTCATAGTTTCATTATCACCTGCTCGTACCCTCAAATAAGCTAACCGCTATAGAAGGGTCAGTAAGCAAACCATAATCAATTGCATTTTGTGAATGTTTGACTAGTCGAATGTAAAACAAGTGGGTGGGTACGTGCTCGCTGGATCATGTGGGGCTGTAGAGGTGCGAGCTAATCAGTGGTTAGACTGTGGTCACGAGCTGCTGTATATGCACGGAAAACACTATTGGAAAGAATTATTTCCCCACACTAAACCATCGAGAAATGCCATTGTAAATAACAATGCCCAGTAGTGTTGTGGTTAGTCGACATTGTTCATGTTGGTTCCAGATTGCAGAATGGGTAATAATTTTAGTACACTATTTAAACACATTTATATTTGAATTTGGCCAAAATACTAGTGGAAACATTGAATTGGCCAGTCCAGTCCAGTTGTAGGAATCGTTTCTAATTATGATTAGACTTTTGAGAAATCACTGTTTTTGGTTTCGGTGGATATTGTGGTAAATTTGGAAATCTTACTACTTACTATTTTTCTCAGAGGACATCATTTTGTTGTGTAACATTATTCTGTGAACAAAAATCGATGGACCTAATTTCATTGATTGTATATTATGGTCATTTGGGATGAAGCCTTCTCATTCTTGAAATGCAGTTTCAGTACCCGAGTCTCAATGAAAGTTCTCAAAAGCACCAGTAATTTATATTCTCTCATTTTTTTTGTAAAATAATTTTCTTCGATACCGGCATTGTTAGGAAAACGCTGCAAAATATGCTCGTTAGTGAATGATGTGGAGCCAATTTTGTTCATATTGAAAAATGCAAAATGTTGATGCGCCGTACAAAACCCAAACATAAACATTCATGAATTCACTAGCATCGAAAACTTGATGACAGTAGCTAGGCATGACTGTTCGTATACAGACACCACACAGAAACAGGCCGTCTTTAGAATTGTACAACCCCAGAGGAAATAATTATACTGTAACTCATTTTCAAATTGTAAATATAGTCAACTTTAATGAGCTCAGGGATAATAAACAATTGGATAATTTGTGTGGGGGCAAATTAATCTTCCGCCTTATTCTTACTGAAGGTCTTCATCGTCGTAGCAAATGGCTAATACATTCTTAGAGGTATCGAACTTACTTTATTTAAAATACAGAAAATTGAAAAGAATATTTTAATATTTTTTTAGTTTTTCAGTTTGTATAGAATGGTTCTTGATTATTAAATATCACACTGAATTAAATGTATACTTTTCTAGCTCAGTGGTTTATGGTATCTGGCAGGGGCGGACTGGGTCAAAAAGGTCCGGGCGGCGATTAAAAATGGTAGTCCAAAGAGAAAAAGTCAAACATGGATTTTGTGCAAAAATTGAACGAAGCTATGAACTCAGGGGCGGATACAAGAGGGAGGGGGGGGGGGGGGGCGATTGCCCCCCATGAATCGGAAGCGACGAAAAAAATAGAAAGGAAGAAAAAATTAGGTACCGGTAGAGAGAAGGAAAGAAAGAAAGAAAAAAATAGGTGGAGAGAAGAAATAAATATCTATAAAGCTATGTATGCCATGATTTCATATTTCACATAATTGCATTGAGAATGAATCGGGAGTAGGCCTACTGTTTCAGAATGTCAGATCTAGTAGGCCTATGTAGTTTAGTCAGCAAGAATCAATTCAAACAACACTACCGCGCTTCTTTCAGGTTGTGAATAAATATTAAGATGTTTGTGAATAACGATGATAAAAATGACGAGGGTCGTTTTTAGGGGTGGGTAAAGAGGGCGGTTGCCCGGTGGCCAAATTTAAGGGCGCTGTCGGCGCCCAATTGTGTCAATCTATCAGTAATCGTATTCTATGAATCAAATTAATGGCGTTTTATTTACATCACTGGATGGAGTGAATGTTTTTATATTCAAATATCGCTGTTATTGAATGATAGATTAATTCAGCGTTTCACTTGCTTGGAACAGCCATTTGGCAAAATTAGTCTTGTTAAAATCTTTGTATTCCAGAAATTTCGTGTAGTTCCTAAAACCCGTGGAATCGTATATTTTCCGAAATTTCCCTGCAGGGCATGGCTCCCTCCTTGCATTCACCATCGTGATATGCACACTCAGTTCAGGGGCGGACAATTGACTGCCCAATTGCGTGCTTGCCCGGTGTGCCAAAATCACATTGAACGACCCTGCAGCTACAAATATTGTTTTTTGGAGCCATTTGTAATTCCATAAGTAGAATGATTTCAGCATCTGAACCTCATCTGAAACCCGCTGAACCGTATATTAAAAATGGGTGTAATTTCAAAAAAAAGTACTGCGTGGCCAGAAGGGTGCCAGAAGGGAACTGTTTTGGGAGCCACGAACTGAGTTGAACATGCATGGATGGGCCTGGGCGCGACACTGCTCGCTTTTCTTGTATTTTCTGGCTATTGAATCACATCATTTTCTGTTGTCGCGGTGGCTCTGCGGTAGCACGTTCGCTTTTGAAGCTGGAGGTCGCCAGTTCGAATCGCGCTGTGGAAATTATATGTTACTGTTCATTTTGCAATAATTGAAGCGAGTTCAGCTCTTGCGTTGGGGCCTATACGGTATTGTTAACACCCAGTCCGCCCCTGCTATACTGCTTTGTCCCCGGTAGGTCCATGGATCAAGTCTTGTTGCAGGCTATTTTAATAAAATGTTTGTGTATAAAAAGTGTGTTCGCCTACAAGGTTAGGCCTATTGGATATGTCAGTTTTTTACATACCAAAAAACCGAAGTTTTCTCGAACAGAAGTTATATTAGACGGGCCGAATTACATGAGCACGCATCATTAGGGCAAACGTCACCCGACCCGCTTTTGCAAATAGGGCTAGCCAAACATTATTAGACGAGCTTTAGCGAGGATTCAATTTGACATGCTGAAAAAAATTGGTGTTCGTTTTTATGTTTTTTTTTTTTCATGTTTTTTTGTCGGTTCTCCACAGATCAAACGGCTACAGCTATCAGCTTCAAACTTTTTTTCGTAATGGTTCCTCATCTAACTTAGATCTGTGTAGTTTTGTGGCATTATCGGATGATATCTTTTTTTTTTATGAATTTTAGAAATTTCAAAAATACCCATTACCCATCATACACACGTCGGAAAAAAAAGAAAATATTTTTCTTTTCAAAAAAAAATGAATTTTTGCGTGAAATTGAGTTACATTTTGATACACACTGTCAAGCTGTGAAAACTGTCAGCTTGATCGGGTGGGCCATTTCGAAGAAAAACCATAAAATGTGCTAAACTGGTACCACTCGAAGAAGTTCTTACCCATTTCGAACTTGAATGTCACCCAATTGGCGAATGTAGGCAAAAGTTTGGTAAAAAAGTCGACATACTTTTACTATCCACTCGTCTAACAACGCATATATGGCGTTTTCCTAGTTATTTTACACATGTAGTTGGGCATATAAGACTGTTTTTAATTGTATGATTGAAAACTAAGGCTAAAATCATAGACATTTTAATATTCAGACTAGGCTAGCTGCAAAACGTAGCACGGGTTGCCTTGAGAGCGCGAGCGCCTAAAGCCTGGATAGCTTCTTTGTGCGGGGGGAGGGGGATTTATTAGGCAAGAAACCACGTGACATGGAGAGAGGCAAGCAGACAAGTCGAGTTATACATAGCGATCACCGCACAACACCGTTTCATTTTCATCCTTAGAGAATACTGAATACAATCACGTGGGTGTGAGTCACATGGAAAGACGCAGAGATATATGCTGATTATCATCAAGTATATTTATCAGTAGAATTACCACATCAGTCATAACAATCAATGAATAAAGTCATTTATTTGGTCTGACTCGGTCCGCCGTGTAACGAAATATTCCCAGTCAGGCTGGTGTATCACCTAAGCACGTGGCTTACTCCCTCCTCGCCATACCCCGCGCCATCAAGCATGATGCTCTTCATCTGAGGAGATGGAATAGCGTCAAATCTTTTATGTAACATGTTCTTTGCAAAACTTGTGTTTTAGAAGCGATTTGACGATAATCCAGTGGAATAAAGTCAAAAGGTGTATTGACGTTATTCCACTGGATTAACGTCAAAATATCAGATTTGACTTTAATCCAGTAAGAAATTATGGTTCAACAACCATTTGACGTTATTCCACTGAGTAATGTCAAGATAATATTTGACGTTGTTCCGAATGGAACAACGTCAAAAAAAAATTTCACTATTTTCCTCACTTTATCGTTTCTCCCTATGAGAAAAACAGGAAAATGATTTTCTTTCACCCCGGGAAACTGAAGAAATGGCGTCGGCGCTTGCTTTTCGTTTTTCTTTCCCTTATTGAGTCAGAGATATCGGTCTTTGAGTAGGGACATTTTGATTTGACTTTATTCCACTGGAACAACGTCAAATTCAATTTGTATACGTACTCAGAAACGGAATAAAGTCAAATCGATGGATTTTGACGTTATTCCACTGGAATAGTGTCAAATTATTTAACGTCAAAAATGTGGGGAAAAACTTCGTTACACGAACATTTTGACGTTAGTCCATTTGACGTTATTCCGCTCCCCCCTTCATCTTTGCGCTCACAACTACTTGGAAGCTCTGTGGCTAAAATCGTGATATTTTATCTACTAAACAGCAAAATATAATGTTAAACTCCCTCAAAAATAATGTCAGATGATATATACTTCTTCAATTCGGTTTTCACTTGAACAATTTTTTGGAAACTCAAAAATTCAGAAGGGATTTTATTAAAATTAAATAATAATATAAAATATATAAAATATAATAATAATACGGATAATTATGATACTTATATCAATGATGAAAATAATAAAATAATATTAATAATAAGAGACTTTATTTTTGAGCCTGAAACAATGATTAACCAATACAAGGAGACAAATCTAAAAGGGACGATATTCAGTATGTGCTAGCAAAACTATTGGTTTACATTATAGCTGCTCTACCATATAGCCTGAACGACACACCAAATTTTAATTGTATCGTTAGAATTATTAAAAGATAATCGTAAGTATAAGTACAGTTGTGAAATTATGTTTCACTAATCATCAGCTTGTGGGCCCCACAACCGGCGCGAGGTGAATTAAATCTAATGAATTATGATTTACTAAGGTACGGTAACTAGAATCATTGCAAGCATTGTGTTCATACATTTATTCCGATACAGCCGATTACAGCGTTATGTGGGTATTAGTAGTCTTTTATTCAAAATAGTGTTCATTTCAATAAATTAACGATTAAGAATCGTGAAAAACGTGTTCTACGAATGTTTGTTGAACGTGTTTCACCGCTTGCAACACATAGCGACAGTCCTGTCATATCGCCGCGGACTCCATCTGCACTATATAATCCATCTCAAGGACGAAGTAGGCCGACCTATAACCTGCAAAATGAGACATGTGCACGCGTTCAAGAATGAGCAGAGATATTATTTGGATTCTGGAGTGACATTTTCTACATAGTCATGTAGATTTTTTCTTCATTCACATCGAATACTTGACCAGCAGTCTAATTGCCCCTCAAATAACAGCTTGGGATGACAAGGTTAGGCCTGATGGGACACTACAACGGCAATCTTAGCACACCAACGGCAATCTTACCACACCAACGGCAGTAATGAACGATAATGTAACTCGTGTAACAACACGGTCCTCCCACCATTTACCGCTTTCTACTTCAATGCATGTCTCCCCTCTCTCCCACAGTTCTTCTCACTCCCATCGTCCATCTCTCCCTAGGTCTTCCCACTCTTCTTTCATCTCCGGCATCTCATACTCTGCTCTGCGTATCATATTCCTCTCCATTCTTTTCATATGTCCGAACTTGGTATTTCTCTTCCTATCTCAGAGCATTAACCGTTCTGCACCAATCCAATGAGTAATATAATTCAAGAATTGAATCAACAATTGGTGTAGATTCTTTCTTGGAACTACGTAATTAATGAATAGTTTATTATTGAAAGTAGCCAAATCAGTAATGGTGTAGACCCAAGTTTGAAGACACGTGGAAAATGCAGTAAAAACCTTCTTCAACTAAATTTGAGCAAAATACAAGAAGGAAACATTTAAGAAGACTAAAACCTAACCCAACTAACCCTATCCATATAGCTTCTCTGTGCCCTAACCAATTTCCTAAAATAGTAACTCTTACGACACTCGCTTATTCGTTCTAACTCGTTCAGTTAAATTGTAGCCAAGTTTGGACTTTCTCATCATTCATCAGTGAAAAGCAACACCATTGATTTTCCCAATTACCTAATTGTTTAATTCTTCCTTCCTCTTGCTGCAGTGAGTTTTCATTTCCTATACCTACACATCGACATCTACCTTCGCGCGCTCTGAACCGCAAGTCTTTCTGTACCATTCTATTCACCCCCCCACAAAAATACAGTCTCTCTATATCACGGCGCCCTTTAGCGCCAACACAAAGCAAGGCACAGATCGCGAACAAAAAGATTGCGGACAAAAAGATTGCGGACAATAGATCGCGCCGACCAAGAGATCAACGTGAGGATCTCACTCTCGGGTTCGATGGTCGGTCGCTCAAGCGACTATACTATTCTTACATGAAAATCCTTTTCCAAAAATGAGATAATGTAGACAAAAACCAAAACTTTAGTGCCATAAAGCTTGGCACAAAAGGATTGGGTTTTTCAAAGTTCACTATCTTTTTGTTCGCGATAATTTGGTCGTAGCTACATCTTTTTCCGCGATCATGTGGCATTCGCGATCAAATGGTCGTCGCAATCTTTTTGTGCATGATCATTTGGCCGCCGCGATCTTACTGTCCGCAATCATGCATATGGTTGCCGTGATCTTATTTCCGCGATCATTTGGTCGCCGCGATCTTATTGCGCGAGATCATGTCGCCGCTATATTATTGTCCGCGATTATTTGGTCGTCGCGATCTTACTGTCCGCGATCATGCATATGGTTGCCGTGATCTTATTTCCCGCGATCATTTGGTCGCCGCGATCTTATTGCTCGAGATCATGTCGCCGCTATATTATTGTCCGCGATTATTTGGTCGTCGCGATCTTACTGTCCGCGATCATGCATGGTTGCCGTGATCTTATTTCCCGCGATCATTTGGTCGCCGCGATCTTATTGCTCGAGATCATGTCGCCGCTATATTATTGTCTGTGATTATTTGGTCGTCGCGATCGTTTGTCCGCTATAATTTTGACCGCGGTCTTTTTGTCCGCGATGATTTGGGTTCCGCGATATTATGTACCCGCGATGTGTCGTCTCTCAGTACATTATTGCCGCAATCTTTTTGTCGTCGACATTATTGAGTCAGTCATATATTATCTAGACTCTATAGCCTATTAGAACATTATTAGAAACTTTTTTCCGTGAAAACAAAAAAGTTGACTACAGCGAGATTCGATTTGTCGACCTTCGGGTCCGAAATTGAACGTGCTACCGCAGCGCCACATAATTGATATGATCTTCAGCCGATATAAGCAAGGAATGCGAGAAAAGTGAGCAGTGTGTTGGGGCCTATACGGGTTTGTAAAGACCCAATGTCGCAAATGATAGCTCAGTGCGCTATGTATTCTAGTTGATCTACTCGCCTTAAGAGCCCGCATCTTAGACAGATTTCATGTTGAGTACAGGGTGCACTTCCATCACATATATCTCAAGAACTACAAACACTACGGATTTGCGATAAAAAGCAATTGATAAACGATACTCTCACAATTGGATATGCCTAGTTGAATATTGAAGAATAATTTTAATATGGAGCAATTTTTGAATCAAAAAGTGCCAATTTGATGGTTTTCATTGCCTAATTCCCGGTTACCGAATATAACTAGAAAAAAATTACAAACGCACATCTTTAAGTTCAACCTTTCTCATCAATATTCAAAATCTTGATTTGCCTATAATTCAACAGTCTTCCCGTTTTCCTTGATCAAAATGTGTCATGTAACTTACAGTAACTATATTTTGTCCAAATTATAAGTTGGAAAACTCCTCCATCTAGCGGTGATACTGGAACTCTTTGAAAATCATCCCCTTTCCACTTGTCAACCTAGGTAGGAAGTGGACCCGAGCCATGAGTGCTGTCACTCCAAATGAACCTTTCTTGGAACGGAATAAAAGTGATTAGCTGAAAACCAATATACCGATATATCACACCAATCAATTGTATTTAGTTGTAAGTGTCTTCACATTCTCATTACAACAAGAATACATTTTTTATTTTAGTCCTAGGTGCATTTCTCACCGATTCAGTGAAAATAAATCCAGTTGACTTCATACCCAAGTAGAAACTCATTTTTTGGGTCAATGCTCAAAATCAGAATTAAAACTATTACAATTACATTTATTATCGTTTGATGAATTATGGAGTGTTGAAATTCGACTTCTCGAGTTGTTTAACTCACACATTGTTAACACATTGTTAGTAGCCCATCATTATATTCTACAGTGAAACATAACATGAGAAACATAACGTGAAAAACAACACAAAATATAACAAACACGATTTATCACATTTCATGTTTCCACATTGATTGAGTGATTTCACAATTGAAATTTGAAATTTGATCGCTGAATCATTCCAAGAAATGGTCACAATATAATTGATATAATTCCTAATCAGTTTCAAATATGCTATGATCATTTATTGTAGACAGAAACGAATATAGGAAAAAACTACGGTAAGATTTAATATTGAAACGAATTTTGAAATCATCATATTTGAAACAAAATTGATTACTTTCCACATTGTTAGGGTTCTGATGATGTGAATATATATATATATATATATATATATATATATATATATATATATATATATATGTGTATATATATATATTTATATATATATATATATATATATATATATATATATATATATATATATATATATATACATATATATATATATATATATATATATATATATATATATATATATATAAATACACACATATATATATATATATATATATATATATATATATACATATATATATATATGTATATATATATATATATATATACATATATATATATATATATATATATATATATATATATATATATATATATGAATATATATATATATATATATATATATATATATATATATATATATATATATATATATATATATAAATATATATATGGATCATCTTTCAAATTTGATCACACGCATATTCGAATAGTTTGAAAAATGCCCAGTTTTGTTTGATCCCGCGATCTTTTTGCCCGCGATCATTTGTTCACGATCTTATTACCTCCACGGTATTTTTGCCCGCGCTCACTTGGCTCGCGATATTTTCTTCTCCGCGACCTTATGTACGTGCGGTCATTTCACCCTACTCGATATTATTGCCGCGAGATAAAATTGTTCGCGGTCTTTTTGCCGGCTACCTTAGATTTCGACCTCACCAACAGCTAGGTTATTAGGGGGTACGAGTGAGCTCGCAGAAGAGAGACGGATGATGTTCACAAAAACCCATGTCATATGCGAGGCTCGAACCTAAGCCCCGCTTGACTGGAATGTATGAAGCAGTGCCTTAGCTGGGCCTGGATCAGTCAAGGTTCATATAGGTGAAGTTGACCTATACATGCACACATATTTGCAGTGTAGGCAGCTACGACTGATCAGTGTGAATTTTTTCACGATCATCTTATCTTATTCTCTTCGAAAAATGTGTCCTGAGAAAACTTCCACTAATGAGTTGCTTGATTGGCCTGACACTTGCGTTCACTTGTTTTGAAAATAAATATATTTCCTCTCTATTCTCTCAGAATATTGGGTTGTACAATTTTCCGCTCACAGTTCATTGTTGTCAGATTTTGTGAAAAAAGAACACACATGTGCCTATACGAAGCGAAAACAATTATTCTTGAAATATGTACAAAGATCGTATACAAATACATGCTGTATTGGCAGTTGTCTTCATCACTTTGCCATTCCATTTAAAAAAACTAAACCAATAATAAATCACTGTAAAAATGTGTGAATTTGTTTATCATTTCAGAATTAGTCTCCGATTGACCATTCAACTATTATGTAAATACTACATATTGTGATAATTTAATCAAAGAAATATTAAATATATGCATGAAATAATTCTGAAAGCGATCCTAGTATGGGCATAATAACTGAAAATAAGCTTACACAAAATCTAAAATCGACATAACATTGTACTTTTGACGCATTCATTTATGTTTTTATGTTGGGTTCAACTAAGCACAGTAATGAATGATGACTAAGACCTA
The DNA here is from genome assembly GCA_964007535.1 of Brachyptera risi. Classification (NCBI taxonomy): domain Eukaryota; kingdom Metazoa; phylum Arthropoda; class Insecta; order Plecoptera; family Taeniopterygidae; genus Brachyptera; species Brachyptera risi. The sequence goes on along the minus strand of OZ023327.1, from coordinate 71,400,165 downwards.
TTGGCGTCGGTGAATGATGAATAAGGTGATGACTGATGAGAAGATTAGATGGAAGGTTACTTTATTATGTGTTTTTGTATAGTAAAAAGGAGTCGGTCGTGGTCTGTTGCAAAGGAATCATCCCAGTATGAACCTAAACGACAGAGGGACACCACGAAAAAACTCTTCTTGGAGGTCTCTGTCCAGAATCGAACCCCGGTCTCCTGAATGCCGGTTCAGCCACCGATCCACTAGTCTCACTACTCATTTTGCACTCATCTTATCATTTGTTTATGACTAGGAAAACGCTATATACGCGTTGTTAGACGAGCGGAAAGTAATAGTATGTCGACTTCATTGCCAAACTTTTGCCTAAATTCGCCAATTGGGTAACATTTTAGTTATAAATGGGTAAAAACGGCTTCGAGTGGTACCAATTTAGCACATTTCGTGTTTTTTCTTCAAAATGGCTGACCCGATCAAGCTGAGAATTCCCAGAAATGTGTATCAAGATGTTATTCAACTCCACACAAAATTTCAATTTTTTGGAAAATAAAAATTTTAAAATTTTTAATTTTTTAAATTTTTAAGGGTATTTTTGACATTTCTGAAATTCATAAAAAAAAAGTTGATATCCGATAATGCCACAAAACTATACAGATCTGAGTTAGATAAGGAACCATGATGAAAAAAAGATTGAAATTGATAGCTGTAGCCTTTTGACCTGTGGAGAACCGACAAATGAACATAAAAAAAAATATATATAAAAACGAACACCAATTTTTTTCAGTATGTGAAATTGAATCCTCGCTAAAGCTCGTCTAATAATTGATCACTCATCATTTGTTATGATATTTTCCCACGAATTATACTTAGTTATTATCAGCATGATTATTTGTAAATTTGCATTTACTTCCTTGTGGTCAACATAATCTCCGTATACCCCTACTTTCGAATACAAGTAGCAATTGTGACTAACCAATATAAGTATCAATGAAATACATAGCTTGTGGTATATTTTTTCTCATTGGGGAACAATGATTTTGTATCCAGTATCAATGTTATGAGGAAAAAAATTGTGAATATTACTTTCCTCGATTTCAGAAATAACAGCATATTGTATGGAATCACAGCTCGATTATCTGTGATGGAATCTGAATGAGTTTATTGTGAGAGCCATAGCTAAAACGTTTACCAAATATCTCTTCAAAATTCTACCTGCTATTCAGATGGCTTTTGTGACAACCTAGTGACAACACGCAGAATGACGGTCTAGGACCCCCGAGTGTATTTGTTAACTTATAGAGAAGGCGGTAAATCGGAACGGTCAAATGTTGTTTCCAAAGTGCACGTCTTTTTTGATGAACACTTCAAGTTACAAGAGAGAGAGATAGCCATAGGAAACTGAGAGAGATAGCTGTCCACTACCGAGTTCCAAAATCGCACACCAAACTTGGGTCGCGCATGTCGAAGAGAAATATTCTCAGCTAGGATACGGGCTCTTAATATATTTGATTGTATTTGCAACGTCGCAGTGTCCGAATACCAGTCCCAATATAGACATATAGACACTTCATAGTATGAAATATATGTGCATTGGAGAGTTATAACAAACTTGATTATTGTTTGCCTACCCACCAACAGCTAGGATATGCAAAATTAACTTACAGCAATTTTTACCTTCCAGAAATGTATCAACCGGACTTGTGTATTTTTTTCAGCAAACAGCTTACACTATGGGCGAAAATGACACTAGATATAAATAAAATGAAGAATATAAATGGAGTAAGTGACTGTTTAGTATTCAAATAATGCTCAGAGCATAAGATTTTGAAAGTGGTCGATATTTTCATTATACCATAACAGAAACAAAAACGATCTAGGACTATATTAAATAAATGGTAGAGGGGTAGATGCATTTTTGATCTGTTGGAAAGGAAACATTTAGAGATCGAGATTATCTAGATTTTAAACGGATTGTTGGATGCGTTAGTCTTATTTAAAAACATCAGCCTTCTCCAAAACTCTTTGCTTGAGATACCGTTTGAATACTAAATAGTTTTTTGTATATATTTATTTTCGGTATTCTCGGTTGAAATCGGTGAATCAGTCATGTCGCATAATACATGGCCGAAAAATTACACAGAATTTTCACAAAATTATTTTTAAAACTTTTCGAAGGAGTTGCTTTTTTTTTTTTTTTTATTTATGATGGTGAAGAACCTTGTTTCTAGCAAATTGAAATATTTCATTAAAAATTTTAAACTTTGTAACTGCTAACTCCGTAACTGATACAAGGTGTCACTACTATTCACTTATTATATTCATTGTGCTTCAAAACAGATGAAAGGTATTGCCAGAAAAACTCGAAAAAAATTAGCTCTCTAGTGATACCAAAACCTCATTTGGTCAAAAATGGAAGATACAAGTTATTGGTTCTTCACCAGCGTAAATGAGCTGTTTGCTAAAAAACAATCTCGCCAGCCACGGACAATGAGCAGTGGCATTGAATTCACAAGGTGTGAAACTGATGAAAACTGTATGCTTCATTCGTGAAAAATGTATTTTTATTAAACTAGGAAAACGCCATATATGCGTTGTTAGACGAGCGAATAGTAATATTATGTCGACTTTTTTTGCCAAACTTTTGCCTACATTCGCCAATTGGGTGACAGTCAAGTTAGAAATGGGAAAAAACTGCTTCGAGTGGTACCAATTTAGCACATTTTATGGTTTTTCTTCGAAATGGCTCACCCGATCAAGCTGAAAGTAATCAGAAATGTGTATCATCATGTAACTCAACTTCACACAAAATTTAATTCTTTTTGAAAATAAATAAAAATATTTTCTTTTTTTTTCCGCCGTGTTATTCTAATGAGTATTTTTGAAATTTCTAAAATTCATAAAAATAAAAGTCGACATCCGATATCGCCACAAAACTATACAGATCTAAGTTAGATGAGGAACCATGATGAAAAAAAGTTTGAAGTTCATAGCTATAGCCGTTTGACCTGTGGAGAACCGACAAAAAAACATAAAAAAAAAAAAAAAAAAACAAGAACAAAGAAAAAAAAAACATAATAACGAACACCAATTTTTTTCAGTATGTCAAATTGAATCCTCGCTGAAGCTCGTCTAATAAGTAAAGTAGGCTACGTGTGTTGTTATACTGAAATCCCAAAAGTAGTAAAGTACCGTGAAAGAAAAACAAAATAGTTTGTCCCGTTTTCAACATATATCGGCAAATCGGTGAATTGGTAACGTCGGATACATGACCAAAAAATTGGACAACATTTCCATAAAATTATTTTTGAAAAATTGATACTTTCCCACAGATCATCTTCATACTATTTTTGTTTATATTCAAAACTTTTCATTACGTAATTCCCACATATTTTTTTCTCCATGAATACGGTACAATATGATGAAAACTTGCGTGCAGTTCAGTTCAGTTCAGTTCAGTTCAGTTCAGTTCATGACGACAATAGTATGTAGATTATTTGGGCACGTTCAGTCCATGGGAGTCGATTTAGCCAAATATCAGTTTGCTTGTGATAACTTTCGAACGGTACGAGATATCAACATTCCAATGGAGAAGAAACACAGATACTTTTAATACCTTTAGGATGGTATAAAATATAACCAGAGAACGTATGTCGCATCATTGTCAAGCGCAGTGGCGTGTTGACCCATCCTATTTTGGTGCCCGGGCACCGGTACGAAAAGGGGTGGGTCCCCGCAGGGGACCCACCCAAGATGGATATAAGCAAACAAAATAATATCTGCTGTCGTAAAGTCACAATGAAGTCACACTGTTGACGCGCTAATAAGGTGCACTGCGTGTACAAAGAAATACTACATAGGGGTAGGGGTATAGGTATGATGTTCTAGAATCTAGATATTTCAAAGAATAATATACGGTATGAGATCGCATGACATGACGCTAATAATATCGTATTAAATGATCATCAAAACTATCACGTTTACCGTAATATTAGTTTGAATTTGTAACAACTAGCTAGAGGAGTGCCTATATTCTAGGTATTTCATTCCACTAGTAACATAATAATTAATTGTTGCTTTCATTTGTAAGCTTAATTTTGATTGTTGTATCGATGGCGACTCTTGGTGGACAAGTGCCACCTGACACCTGCATCAAGTATCACCAGATTCGATGAGAGAATAATGAAATGGGAGAGTTGTGATTTGCTGGAAACTACATGGCGTGATTTAACTTGTCATTGCGACAATGTATCGGTTAGTTGGGCCAGTTGAGTCAATGTGTTCATTGCAGAGAGGTCATTTGTGAAAGATTGTCGTACCTTATAGAAATTTTAATAAAATTATGTCAAATGTTGTGAGCTGTACTGGATGTGGGAAGTTAAAAGGCTCGTTGAATCCCACTAATTGGAAAAGACATCTTGATTCTTGTAAGCACGTAGCTTCCAATACAAAATTCAAGTCTCGGGCAGGAGATGTAAGTTTTAGTGCAGGAAGTGCGTCGTCATCGAATAAAACCTACAACTGGAGTACTTCATTTACAAAATCTACGTGCGACTCCAAGGCAGTGCCTGCAACTTTTAATAAGATGGCTGATATTGAAGGTTATAGTTACAAACTCGTGTGAGCCTTGTTTTTTAAGCCTCTCAAAAATGTGTTCTTTAGGCCTAAAGAGTAAATTTAGATGAAGAACATATAAGAATGTGTAACCAAAGTATAGCATTTGAAAGTTGTGATTAAAAGGAAAACATCGACATTTTAGTTAAATCATGAGATAATATACCGGTAAGCCAAAATATTAATGTTTAAAATAGTGATATTCTTTCTTTTTAAAATCATTCAATGATTATATTCGTTCTATAGGCAATTATATAGAACTTTATTGGGGTTTGTACAGGGATCGTTACATACGATTTTATTAGATAATTTGATTATATTTCATTGCGTGACTTGTGGTAGGCCTACATTGGAAATTAACAATAACAAGTTGGGTCTGCACATAATTACTTTTTAAAATATAAAATATACAGCAACAGGCAACGGAATGAAATATATATATTTTTTCATTCAAAAGAGTTTTTGTTTGTGATCGAGGTGTTTTATTTTTACCGGTACTCAGGGTGTTGATTAGACTAGCGTTAGCAAATAAGTCTCTCGAAGGCTTTCCCCCAATCTCTCTCTGTTTTTTTGATTGTTTTCTCTCTATAGACCAAACGGAGAAACTGATTGAATATATGAAACTTATAAGCATTATCGCGGAGTTTAAATTTCTGATATTAAATTTTAAAAAATGCCTATAAGATGAACATTGCTGAAAAAATAGATTTGTTTTGGTCGAAAATGAAGAACAATAATACTGGATATTGCAAGATATAGATAGATAGCCTATATAGTTTTGTCAATTTCCAACTTTTGGAGTCAACCATTTTGAAGGAACAAAAAAAAACTAAGAGATAAATAATGGGTGCCGTGCATGTTTTAGAATCAAGATCTTTGCAAACGAAAAATTTGAAGCTAACCATTCCACTTCTTATCTAATTTTAAGACGCAATAGATGTTCATAAACATGTTTATATAAACAGAAATAGTGTGTGGTTATAGATTGTCATAAAAAGTATAATAGTGAAAAACTGTAGGTAAGTGTTACTGAATTATATACTTCTCATAAGTTGGCTGCCCTGCTCATCACTCCTAAGGATATCACTGAATGAAATTGCAACCAACCCAACATCACAAAGACAAAAAGGCCGTCAAAATAATTGTAAAAAACAACGTCAAATAAAAAAATTCCCTGCGGGGCTAATGTTGTGGGGGGGCCCTCCCCCCCACACCCCCCCATTGGGGTATATATATCTGCCTTTTTAGAAAATCACCGGCTTCGCGATAAGTAGGGTGGGTGGGGTATTTTTCTTCAAAAGGGTGGTCTGGCACCGGTCCTTGTAGGGACTTCAACACGCCACTGGTCAAGCGTGTGGCTAGAAATGTGTTTCTTGCTTTACACGCTTGACAATCATGCGACATGACTTGAATAGTTATAACTTATACCATCCTGAAGGTATTAACTTTAAAACTATAAACTGAACGAGCTGTTTTGAAGGATTAATACATTCCTGATCAAATATCCATTGAAGTATTCAACTGGTAGGCCTACAATTAATTAGAGCTTGATAAAGATTGGCAGTCAGTGACTAGACCTGATAGTAGCAAAACGAAGATGTGTAGATTTCGAGTACATTTTCATACATGTGTCTCGACTAGCTCATTGCCTAGATCATACCTGCAAGTTTCCTGTCGTTTCCAGTGATGATAGGCTAGGTCACCCGACTATCTATCTATCTACTCGCCAGATGTTATACATCCGTTCTATATAGGCTCACTAGAGGAAATTATTCTCTCAATCGATATGAAAATTAAATATAAATCTATAAATCTATAATTGCAAGTTTTCCATTAACTAGAGACTGGTCCACATTAATTAGTTAAAGAAGTGATAAATGGTTGAATTGCGCGCGAATAGATTTAAATACTGGTATTATGTGCGGTATCAACCTTGTATAATCGTGTATATTAATCAGGGAGTGCCTCGCCAATTCTCTATTCTGATCTCGCCATTCAACCTTGTGACGACGGACTATGCCGTTAGACTGTTGCATGGACAAGTAGACTGGGGCATATCAGCACGCGCACTGATTACACTGTGAGCAACCATTTCTACCATTCTGACGGCGATAGTTGTCAAAACTAGCCATACTAGACGTCGTAGGATGAGCGAGATATACTCAAAAATCTATGAACCCTGGTTTTAAAACATACCGATTTTCTTAAAACTGTCAAACATGTCTGTACATCTCGAAAATTGATTTTTTTTCATCAAAATATTTCCCACTTTTTTGTACATCTTTGTTATTCTTATGGGTAAAGGTATCCTACAAAATTTCAATAGTCAATTTCTCAAAATCTACCTGACTTGACCCGCACCGGTAGCTCAGTGGTAAGGCGCTTTCTTCGTGTGACCGGAAAGTGAACGTAGATTGGGACTCAGTTTGATCCCCGCCACCGTTCACTTCACTGAGTTTTTTCCGTAGTTTCCTTGTGTAACCTAGGTAAATGCTGCGATGGTTCCTACTTCCTACAATTTTACTACGACTGCTTCTTTCCTAATATCCGTCTCAATACCTAGAAAACTATCAAATCATCCAATTGAATCATTACAATCATTCATCTGACGCCAATAAGTCTTAGTTATCATTACAGTGCGTCTTTGAACCCAATATAAATACATACAAAATCCACCTGACCGATTTTCACACATAACTATGTAGATTCTAATTTAGATGATGAGTGATACCTAGAAAAAGTTTCATATAGATCGATTTGGGCTTGGTAAAAAAAAAAAAAATACACACAGAGACCGATTTGCACCGAATGGAAGTCTTCGCTCGCGCACGTCGAAGTAGGCAAACGAAGCATTAGTTGTATAAGATTTGCGAGATTTACTTACTGTTATAAGCGAACAGTAATCATCACAAGAAATAGCAAGTGAATTTGAATGGAATTTTTGAAAATGTCGCTGGATTTTAATCTATGGGCGGGCGTTTGTACCTAGCTTGACCTGAGAATAGGTTTAAAAAGTCATTGCAAGAAAAGCAAGTGGAATTAAAAAACCACCCTGTACTAAAGATGAAGACAAATTATTGAAATGGAAAAAAAACGCATGATAATACGGAAACATATATTCGCGCAAAATGTTCGTCAAAATTATTAGATGAGCTTTTAGCGAAGAACTCCATGTCACTTTCATAAAACAGTTGATTCGTATTTTAGTCTCTCTTGATGCACTGTAATCGAAACTTTTTGTGGACACACGGACTGGAAAACTACAGTTTGGGCCAAATCGGTTGGACCACTTTTGAGAAAAACCATTATGAAATTTCGAAAAACCTCCAGAGATTAACTCAAACGGGAGAATTTGTGGAACAAATCTTTTGAAAAATGACATTTTCCACTGAACGAAAGAAATACATCATCACAAATTGTCATCTAGATCGGGTTAGCTGTTTGGAAAAACAAAATCGTTCCATCACATATCCCTAGTCCTAAAACCACCCCATATCCTCAATACCATCCTTATTCATCGCATAAAGTCAGAAATGGGCTGAGCCCCCCCCCCCAAATAAGATAAAGGTTGTTTGATAATATTTTTTTAACCACCCTATCAACAGTGATGTAGACGCGGTGTACGATGACAATACCTGCTCATTTTCGCAGTTTTATACATAAAATACATACACATAAGTGATTATAATATATTGAAACATGTACCTTTCAGTATTTAAAAAAAAAATTGTAAAGGTTCAGAGAAAGAGATATTTTCGACACTACTTTACTATTACAAAAGAGTCGACATGTAATGAGAACACGGTGAATTACTATAATGACCTGTACCTTATAACCTATGACCCTATGTACCTTATGACCTGTATAATAGACCTGTCATTATATATTTTATACAAAAATGTACATTTTTTCAATATCATACAAACACTGGGCAACGATAGACCACTTACCTGAAGTTATAACTTGGTATTTCTAATGCTCTTGTCTTTTGGTTAAGAGTAATTGGACTATACGTTCTTTTTTATGAGAAAATATGCAAGTTCAGTTTCGGATTCATGGAGATCTACAATAATGTATTAATTGAAGATAAATTACTGAATTAATAATAGCCTATTATTTGTTCAGTTATTTCACGACCATATATGCCTATCGTCAATCATATCTCCTAATCTTAGAATTATTATCCATATCACTTTCTTTGCTAAAGGGCATTAACTATATATAAAATGGGGGTTATAAAAAAAAATGTCATCGAAGAAGAATCTCTACCGGTGAAACGTAGAAAGCGTATATATAAAGATTATTTACTGCATGTAAGTGCATGGTGAGGTGCAAAAGAAGGCGGTCGTGGTTTCGTAGGGAAGGTCACTTCGATAGCATTTATGTCTAATAATATAATATTTAGGTCTATATTCATTCTTAGATAATTCGTATCTATAGATTTTAATTTTTTAATTCATCATTATTTAGAGGTAATATTTATAGCGTTTATATAAGAAAATATAAGGGCCGCTATTTAGCCTAACCGCGTTGAAATCAATTCAATCACAACTCATTGCAAGTAATCGCGCAAGTAATTCAAGAGTGAATAAATACTTGACATTATTTAGGCCTACATGATGATTTTAATTAATATCTTATTGATTTTAATTATTCATTTATTCATTCATCCATTGTTTTGTTCATTTATTGATTCACATTGGGTTTAACGACGCACTCCAATAATAACCGACATATATCGCATGAGAAGATGTAGACAAATGGTTATTTGATTAGTTGTTTTGGACAGTGGTACAGTACTATTCAGGAACCATCCCAGTGAATTCACTTGAACGACGTTAGGAGACCTATTGTCAGGATGGACGACCGTGACGTAAACCGAGCCCCGATAGCAAGAATTTGTCTGCAAGTTGGGTTTTAAATGGAACCGAAAGTAACCAATAGTAACGCCTGTGACGTCATCACTTAATGCCGACCCGTGCTGGGATGTAGTGCTAAACGGACTAATGATCAGGATCATTGATTTTGATCTATCTATCTATCTATCTATCTCATTGATTGATTATTGTTTGCTTATTGCTAGGTTATACGGGGGTACGAATGAGCGAAAACCCATGCCTTATGCGGGACTAAAACCCACCCCCAACGATGAGTTGAGTATCTGAAGCAGAGCCTCAACTGCCCGAGCTACCGAGGGTGGCTTTGATCTATCCGAGTGAAGATCCACGTGTCACATGACGCACTTCGTGAGTGTGATTGTTATCATGTGAAATTACAAATGTGTGCTTGTCTTTTATAAGATGAAACTGAATTGTTTGCTGATGCTGTATATACAGTGACGATATTTCGCAGGTGGGTAGGCGTTGTACAACCCAATCTAATAAGTCAGTATATTAATATTCCATAAATACCGGTCTACATGCATGCCTATTAGGACAGGGTATAGCTCGTTAGTTGTCACACATCTACGCCAGTCCACACCTTTCAAATCCGCTATTATGTTGTAGAATGTATTATGGTCGAGCTGAATCGACACACACACACACACACACACACACACAGATTAGGTATGCCTTAAAGGCCTTTGACCTGACGTGGCCTTCTGTGCCCGTTGACGTTGTGTCCGCTGCATGGCGTACGGGAGTCCCTATAGTTTCCACCCTCCAATTTCTGTCGTCGGAACGACTTGACATTTTTTTCCGCAATAGTCTCAGACCAAAAACTATTTTTTTTTAATGGCACTTGATAAATTCACCAACAGCGAGGTTATATGGGGTACGAATGAGCGGGTGACAGTGAAATTAAAAGGTGGTGATTGATAAAAGGACGTTTACAAAAACCCATGCCTATACAGCGGGATTTGAACCCTCGCCCTTCTAGCCTCAAATTTCGAAGGAGTATCTCAAACGCGGCTTACCTGTTCTTTTCTGTGAAAAAAAAGAAACTGAGAAACGTCGTAAGATTTGAAAAAAAAAACGTTATATTGTTTGGAAAATTTCAACTTTTCGTGGATTCATTATTACCAATGATGCGTACATTTGTAATTAGATAATTTAGGGTCAATCGCTTATTTGTTTCAAAAAGATGTGATGAAATGTTCAAGCTAGCGTCTCTCTGGAGGCCAAGTCTTGAATCGAGCGGCTTAGCTCGCCTAGCGAGCTGAATTCGCGATCCGAAATCGCTCGCGAATTGAACACCGTACGTATTGGTAGTCTTGAACAGCAAATGGCTATTTCAATTCGTAGGCGAATTGTGATTACTTCCGGGTGAATTCAAACCGCTGTACCCGAAGATCTCCGAACAAAATAACCAATCACCATCCTCGATTTAAGAAATTAGCGTACGGAGCGCTAAAGTCGATCAACGTAAATACAGTCAACTTCAAACTACCAAATGTCAAGTGTATTTTGACATTAGATTTTGTGGGCGTATTTTGACACAACAAATCTACTCTAGCCAAATTTACTTTAAAATACAATGTCTAAAAATCACCACGTAACTGTGCAGCAACAAAGTGCTCTTGTTAGTTTTATTGAGGCTAATAAGAAGTTATAATAAAGAATAAGAATAATAAGAATAATAATAAGAATAATAATAAGAAGTATAGTGGACCTAGTCAACAGATAGTTCATGATTGGATGAGCGTAGCGAAGCTTTCCATTTCACACCCTGAAAAGAATGGGCTTCGTTTTTATGTTTTTTTGTAATTATGTACGCGGCATACAGGTCAGAGAAATGAATCAATCAACTTGAAACTTTTTCTGAACGTTGGTGTCATACCAGAATAGGTTAGGATTGTTATTCAGAGGAATCGTTCGGAATGTTTTTCAGGAAAATAATCGGAAAGTTTGGAAAATCCTCATAAGAATAACCCGGAGGAAAAATACTTGAAAAACAAGAATTTTTCAAAAGCTCTCAAATTCTCACAGAATATGAAAAATACTATTATACACCTTTTCAGAGATTTTTACAACAATCGAATGAGAAATAATGAAGAAAACGCAATAAACGTGTACATTTTATTGAATATTTGGATCAATTGGTTTTGCAAAGTGTTTATGCGACAGGTTGCAGGTTACTATAAATATCAACAAGTTGCAGGTGAGGGTTTTGAACGTTTGAAGTAAGTCAAGGTTTGTAGATGTAAATTGAGCTGACAAGTTATTTTTCATTCTAGATTGCCATACTTCTAAGCTCATCTCACAACGCGCATCCCGCGTTTTCCTAGTATAATCAAATGGCCTATACTAGCATAATCTTAGGCTTGATGAATAGTTAGAGAATGAAGAATTGTTATAATTATCTTCGTCTTAACATCAATTGCTGAAGCTCGGGTTGGAGGGGGAATGAATGGACGAAGTTCTTCAATAAGTTCAGTGACCATTACCTTGTTCAATCTGAATATTTTAATGAACTTTGTGTGTGATAATGTAATAAAAGGGTCTTCACGGACATGAAATCGAGGGTAATGTTGGTTAGCAGCTTCTTCTGCTACCTCCAAATCGGCCAGAAGTTGAATATTAATTATATCGTCCATCATATTATCTCAATACAAATACTACTCACAATTACACAAACTTACTTGAATTGAATATGGCCGCCACCTCTATCGAATTCGCTCTTAAGTCCCAATTCACCCTCCAATTCGCGAGCAAATATCTCGCGAGCCAGCTCTCTCGAAAAAAGGCGAGTAAGATCGCTAGGCGATTTCAATTTTAGACTCAAGACTAGCCTAACAGCACTTTTGGGCGAATTCGACACCAATTCGCTAGGCGAGCTAGATCGCCAGGTTTCAAGACTTGGCCTCCTGCATGGTCTGCAACATGGTTTTTCAATGGATGGAGTGCCACGGCGTTCAGTGTGGATGACGCACGGTCCGCAGAATTTTTTTTTGCGTAGAAGAATTATTAATCCTATGAGAATCGGTGTAGTGAAATATTATTTTTTCAGGTGATGGCTTCTGAACGGTATAAGATATGAAAATTCTAATGCTGGGAAACACAGATATTTTTAAAACATTCAAAATGGTGCAAGCAAAAACTATTACACTTATATCGCATAATTTTCACACGCATACAACTGACTAAAGAATTTGCTGTATTTCTGTGACAGTATCAGAATCCAAAGTTGGTCATTTTACATCGCATCAATTTGAATGTATAAATATTATCTGTCTCTCGCATTAGAATTATGATGTCTCATTCCGATCAAAAGTTATCACAAAAAACTTATATTTCGCTAAATTGACTCCCATGTGCTAATAAGACGCATATTCTGCGTGTTTTTTTTTAAGTATTTGATTTAATAATTATTAGATGAGCGTAGCGAAGTCTCCATCCCACTCTTATAGGGCTTTGTCTGTGTATTTTTTTGTTTTTTTGTTTGTTTGTGGGCGCTCCACAGGTCGCAGGGTTCGACTGATCGACATGAAACTTTTTTTGTACACGCGAACTCATCCAACTTAGAACTGTATAGTTTTTGGAATGAATCGATCAGACCGATTTTGAGAAAAATCATCTCAAAGTTTCTAAAAACCCCATAAGATTTGGCTGGGCGGAAAATGTTGAAAAATAAAATCTCTCCAAATGGGATGAAATTCTCTCTAAATGTGTATACATAGATTTGACACATTATTACGATTTTGTATGCAATTCCAATCAGCCGTTTTGAAGAAAAGAAATAAAATAACTGATAATATTCATCAAATATATCATGAAAATTGTGACAGAATTTAAGTTGTCGAGATTCACTGCTTTGTAGATTCAAGAGTTGACCAACAATGAGGTATTTTTTATATGCGTCAAGGTGTGTAGAATACCAGAGTCAATGGAGTGGCAAGAGTAGAACTACTTTAACTACTTTTATAGCTTATTCAGATATCAAGGTGTGTAGAATACCAGAGTCGATAAAGTAGCAAGGGTAGAACTACTTCAACGACTTTTATACCTCTCGCTCATCTTACAACGCATATTTCGCGTTTGACTAGTTAAATTTAATAATCATCAAGTTACCGTTGTATTACGTATTTGCCTTTTACGCAACATCAACAATGTCTATTTGGACAAATCTTATCGCACACGCAGCTGCATGGAGACCTGAAGGATTGTTTTGAAATAAGATCATGGACGATCCATCTTCTACGGCCTGATGTGTTTTTCTTAGCAAGTCAACATTAAACCTATTCGAACTAGTTCTCAATTGTTATTTTTCCCGTTTTTGTGAATAAATACCATCTTTTCCAGTTTTCCTCACATATAGCTTGTCAAAAATTATTATTTATATTCAGTCATATCAATATATATATATATATATATATATATATATATATATATATATATATATATATATATATATATATATATATATGTATATATATATATATATATATATATATTTATGTATATATATATATACATATATATATATATATATATATATATATATATATATATATATATATATATATATATATTAATATATATATATATACATATATATATATTAATATATATATATATATATATATATATATATATTAATATATACATATATATATATATATATATATATATATATATATATATATATATATATATATATATACTATAAATAAATAAATACATACATACATACACACATACATGCATTCGATTTGATTTGATTTATTCGAACAGTTATTGGTACATAAATACAACTATATCAGATAAGTGTATAGCCTACAATTCAATCAACATATTTTTCTATCTGCTGATGGATATTATCATGTCAATACCATATTTTGTTTATAAAAATGTATTTTTCTCACAAAACTATACATTTTATTCAGCGCCCCCCCCCCCCCCAAAAAAAATAGCAGTGTAAAATTCCTGTTATGTATTACATCGCCTTCACAAAATTCCCGAGGAAAATGCATATTTCTGCCCTCTTTTACTAAATCAAAATAACGAAACATTCATTTCGTACTTGGCATGAACTGTTATATGTAGCCCAAGTTTTCAAAAATGTATCAACATCATTTTTCATCAACGCATTCGCAAATTCGATGTGTAGCCGATATGATAGTTTTTTAAATATATTTTTAAAATATCCTTAATACAGCTTTCGTTTTCCAAAACTTCCTCCATGTGTTTGCGAGCCGTTGCTTTTGCCCGATTACTTACATTATTGCTATAGTTATTTTATCACAGTTTCAGTCGTCAGTCGTGGGAAATCCACTTATAATGTTACATATGTTTGACTGATAGTTTAGTATTTTAAATAACAAAAGTTTTATAAAAATCCAGTGTGGGGCTACATGCGTACATTCAAAATAGCAGTGTATTACTGTGCCCTCACCAGCACAGTAGCTGAGTGATTAGCGCACTTGCTTCGTGTGATCTGGGAGGTGAAGGGACATATCGGACCCGGTTCGATCCCCGCCACCGTCCATCTTTACAGGGGTTTTTCGTGGTTTCCCTCTCTAGTCTGGGCTAATGCCGGGATGGTTCCCACAATATAGGCCACGACCGCTTCCTTCCCACTATCCTATCCCATTACCCATAAACCTTCATCTCATCATCCCATCATCTCATTAATCATTCATCCGACGCCAATAGATCTCAGTCATCATTACAGTGCGTCGTTAAAAACCCAATATAAAAAAAAAAAAATACTGTGCCCACCTGGTCACAGCACGCACGCACACATGAGTGAGTCTCTCAAACCCCACCTGTTGGGACGCACAGGTGACGCAATGGCATCGTGTAGCATTCGCCAACAAATATCACCATCAGCACAGCAGTACTTGTCGGGTACGCATTGCCATGACACTGTGCTGTCGAACCTCACGCATTTACCAGTCAACTCGGTATCAGATATTTCTCTCGATTTCACCGATCTATGGAGTATAGGCGGCGATCCGTCGTGTTCATTGTATCTAAGATGGTGTTTGAATTCTGATCAGGTGCGTTATCATCAATTCAATTCAATCAATTCAATTTGATATGCATTTTATTCACATATAATACATGAAAAAAAAAATTACAAAAATACAAAATGGTAAAACATCTAAAAGCATCTATATCAACTATATCTATATAAAACATCTATATCAAAAGCGGGACATAACATATCCCAAGCGCAGAGGACCGATTTATAATATGGCTGTAGATTACACAGCCAGCCACTTCTTATTGGGTGCGCTAGCGCCGAACAAAGGTTATTCGCCCTGTCGTATTTAGTCAAACTGTAATAGTTGAACGCATACATTTTGGAATGCTCAGCGTCTGGAGACAAAAATGAAGCTAAAATACGGATTCTGTAGGTCGCAGCTCTGCAAGCTAAATGTGTCAGTCCTATATCCCTCCTACACACCAGGTTCTGCTAACACATTGTTTTGATTTAGCCAGTGCCTTCCCTTCCACAAAAGATTAATCAACATTTTGTTAATGTCGGTCATGAATTTGTCGGGTGAATTGAGAATCATGAGAGTGTGAACCAGTTTTGACCCTAGAAACTGATTGACAACAATTCTTCATCTACTTATGGAAGTTACATGTTGCCACCGTCTCCATTCATCGATTCCTTCTAGCACTCTCTCCGTCAGCATTGTCCAGTTCCTCGCCTCCCACTCGATACTATTCCCCAAGTATACTCCGAGATAGTGGAGACCCTCGCTGCTCCATTGGAAATCCATGGGAGTATCGGTTCTCAGTTAGTCCTGTGAACAGTCCTTTAGATTTGCCTGTGTTTTCAAACGCCCCGGACGCGCAACGATATTCTGCAGCTCGTTAAGACCTCGGTTATCTGTTATGAATAATTCTCCAGCTGTTGTGCTTGTGCTTGATTTTCGGTTGTGTATTTGTTTTTACAATGGGTATAATTTTTTCAAGTTTTTCGGTTTCTCAAGAAACTCTTTCTTTTTGACCCAGTTGAAATTACATCATTTTTGGGATATTTTACTGAGCCAAGCGTCTATATCCTTGGCAGCTTTGTCGCGTAAGGACTGAGAGAGGAACTCATTATCTGAATCACAACCTGGGTCTGTATCATCACTTACCTTTTCACGCTTAGCCCTGGGTTGTTCTTGGGTGGCTGTTTTTTCTACACTAACTGGTACAGTGGGCTCACCCTGTATGCCATCAGTTGCATTAAGCAGGGTTTCTAGTTCCGATTTTTTCTTGTCGTCCGACACCATTTTCCCAACTGGCCAATCACAAGCCAGTATTCACCTAAACAACATTGCGGTTCACGACACCGTTTCGGTACCGATTCGGTATCGTGATTATTGACTCAATGCCAACTTTCGTCGGCCGAAACTATGATTTTACCGAAAGTTACACTCACATTCCTCACATTTGAAGAAGCCTGTGAGTTTAGAGGTAATGAAGGCTATAGGTTTGACGTCACAAAAACGTTACGGTGTAGCCAAG